>CM051239.1:220225642-220420642 GCA_027917425.1 Gastrophryne carolinensis | reverse complement strand
TAACGTCCAACATGTGCATTGGTGTAAACTTGAAAGGGGTGCCATCTGTGCAATTATTAACAATGAAAGTTGAGTTGAGTCGGGCATGCTTTGGAACATAACAGCCTGGAGGGAAAACTCAATCTTTTAGGTTTTTGTAAACGTTTGCATTGTAAACGGCAAATAACTCCAACACATAGCATACGCCGTGCTTTTAGACACTGGTATAAATAATTGCCACAACACAGAAACTTCTCAAGAAAAAATCATTTTAAACAATGATGAATGGCTGTGAACATAACATCTTAATCAAGAGTCACTGGAAGGGGATTAAGGTTAATCCCAATTTGCAAGTCTAGTTCTTTGCCAAAAAGATTCAGCTTCAATGATGATTGATATTGTTATGAGCAAAACATTTTGCTGCCCGATTTGGGGATTGCAATAAACTCCTTGTTTGTATCATGTCCTTTAGTCATGGTGCTAGGAGTCCCAATAGAACGTCCTAAAGAGCCAGCTTCAAGAATGGTTCCTTTGGTGGTAGCCCAAGAGACGGTGGTGTTAGTTAGGGCCTGGTTCAAAGTGCTGTGTCTGAACAGGGGGTCATGGAACACTCCATCAACCCAGTTTCTGAGACTTGTCACTGGGGAATCTTGACGTCTGTCAATAATACAAACGGGGGTGGAAATAGCAGATGAAGAAGAAGATGATGAGGATGAGGAAGGAGAGGACACTCCTTGGTGCTTTAACATGCATGATGGATACTCAGTTTGGTTCAAGGAGGTGGCAGTATGAGCAAGGGACCATATTCGTGGTTTGGACTCTAGTAGCTGTTGGCTTTGTTGTTGAAAACATAGTTTTGATTCACAGGCTCTTTGTCTTGCTCTTATTAAGTCTTGCTCACATTCATCAACAACATTTTTTAGGCAGTTCTTAGCCCTGTCAAGTTCTTGGTCTACTGCTGATGTTGTAAAGGGCATCTTCAGCAGAATATCTTTGCAGTGGTCATTGACACAATCTCTGGTCCTCATTTGATGGTTCTCTTGGGACTGGTTGTGTATTGGCTGCTTCAGTTCACATTCAGAGCTTTCAGACTCTATTGTATCAAAGTCGTCAAGGTCACTTAGTTCCAGGTCTTTGTCTTCTCTTCCGACACATTCATCTGCTGACAAATAAAATACAGACCGTTAACTTCTTATACCATCTGACAGCATAACATATTTTACAATAGAAAACAACCACTACTAATAGATACAAAAATAGATACCTAATTGTGATCGCAGAGACATATAATGAATCAAATCAAAATATGAAACTAGATATGCTCAACACCAGAAATGCCCAAAACCTCTTAAAAGAAAAAACAACAAAGCCCTAATATTATTGTCTGATTAAACTTAATCTGGATTGTGTGAGGATTATGTTATGTAGGGATCATAATACTACGTTGATCATACATGATCATACATGATACTTTGGGTACAGCCGTGCAGCACAGGCCAGTGTGCCTGATTTTGGTGGCGCACAATACTCACAATACTCATGTAGGATATAACGTGTTGTGTACACCAAATTTCAGGAATAGTAATGAAAAAGGTTTGGCAATATTAGCCCACTCTGTTGCACACTGTGTGTACCATGGCATATCCTGTGTCATCAACAACGCAGTGTGGCAAAATTGGGAAATCAGACCCTCAGTCTAACTGGAACATAGACATGGCTTGGGGCTCAAATTAGGGATTCGGTCTGGAATCAGAAGTTAAACCAGACCAACAGTCAAAAATTACTAAAACCAGACCACACAACAGATAACACAACAGTGCTCATACACATCCCTCCCCGGGGCCATTTAGATTGCTGCACATAAATTCATTTACTCTTTTCAAAATCTTGCTGAGGAAATTTTAAAAACAAGATGGCAGCTCATGCATTTGCAGGCCACCTGCAAACAGGAAGTGCTGCTGGGCTTGTCAATTGGGAGAGGAAGCTCCAAAATGGCCGCTACCTTTCTTTTCCAACTGTGCCAGGCTGTTGGTCCAGTTTAATTTAAGTTTTGAAGATATATTACAGTGAAGATTTAAGACTTAGGGTTCCTTATAAAGCCCCAACACGACAGCCGCAAGGAGGGGAGCATCTAGATCGCTCAGCCCCCGGCAAAATCTGTCCCTGCTATTCCTTTGGGCTCTCTCTCCACTTTTTGGGAAGTCAATTAATTTAGGGGGTATGCATGGGGGGGGGCATCTGAAGGACACCAGGTAGCATAACTACAGGGGATACAGGGGTAGTGACAGTACAGGGGCCCATAAGGTTAGGGGGCCCAATCACTGTGGCTCCTCCACCTAATTTATTAGAACTGTGCACACATGCTGTCATATACAGACAAAAGAGGCAATGTTTATCTTCGTTGTTCCAGTCTTAAGTTGTCTCTAATTGAGTTAAAATGACAGGAAAAAGTTACCAAATAAGCTTGGCGCATGAGCTCCATTTAGTGTTTGCACCAGGGCCCTATCGTACTTACTTGCACACCTGCTTGTCTAGATGGCAACATCAAACACATATCTGACCATAACATCCTTAATGGAAGGTATTACTAGTATAAATTAGTGTCCCAGAATAAACTGATGCTAACTAATAAAATAGAAATAAAATGGGGATTATGACTCTTTCACTGTTTTATTTTTTTTTAAGTCTTGAGGAATTTATGACGTGTTTACTGGTTTTAAAATATCAAATATACAAACCGTCTATCTTTTTCTCATTCTTCATATTGTCTTTTGAAGGCTCATCTTCTTCTTCATCATCTTCCTCATAAGGTCTCTTCTCATCTGCACCTTTGTTTCTTGGGGGCCAGGTCATCTTGTTCTCTTTCTTCAGCCTTCTCCTGGCATTGGCGAACCATGTGGAGACCTGGGTGAGGGTCATCTTGGTGATGATGGCCAGCATGATCTTCTCACCCTTGGTGGGGTATGGGTTCTTCCTGTGCTCCTGTAGCCAGGCCTTTAATGTGCTTGTTGTCTCTCGGGTGGCATTTTTCCTGCGAGTACCCCCATCCATGGTGCCATACCTGTAAAACACATGGTCAATGCTCTCATTTTACATTTTGTCTGTAGATATCTATAAGGAAACGAAATTTAGTAGAATCTCAATAGCAATGTCATACAGACTAGTGAACTGTGAGCTTGATATTGTATTGTTAATATATTAGTGAGGAAACATCACGCTGCATAAGATGTCTCAAGCCTGTTTTAAGAGGATAAATGTGAATGACCTAAGGGTATAACTGTTAATATAAATATTTTCCTTTGTGCTCCTTTATTAGCCATATCTCAGGCTTTTGTTGATGAAATTGTAAAAACGAATAAAGACAGTGGATTGCCGCTGAATATTTAATGCATATCATAGTGAAAGGTCACCGGCACCCATGTGGTCTCAGGGAAAGGGTTGAAATGGCTTAAGTGGTTTTGTGCTGCTTTAGGGATAATAAACGCAGTAAGGTAAAACTGTTTCTCAATCCCTTCAGGGAAAGTGAATGCAGAGCATTGTGTAGTTCTTCAAATATGAGATGGCTGCATTATGATTCACCTAATATAAAGGCATTAGATGGAAGGTGAGACGTGTTCTAGGCCTTTCATTTATATTGTATTGTATCATTCCCCAGCTACTTGGACTTAATGCATGAGATAAGAAGCAGTTAATACGTTGTGAAAGTCATGCATTTAGCTCATGTTCTTGTAGTTAATGGCTCTAGTTTTGGAAGTATAATACTGCATAAGCAAATTCTTTGAAATTCAACAAAAAAAAAAAAACAGACATACTAATGGAGAGGGGACGCAAGTAAATTTGAAATCTGTTTAGTCCTCAACGTCTTAAATAGTTATTTTAATATGCAACTCTTGATTTGCTACATAACTCTGTATTAGATAAATAGATATATTGATTGATTGAAGTAGTACAGTTACACATATTTTCACAATACATTTAGTCTTAGGGTGTGTAAAATAGCTACAGGATCCTAATAGTTAATAAGACATTCAAAATATAGGTCTGGGGCAAACTGACTTTTTAATTTCATTAATGCCATAAACTTTGTTTTGCTTTTAGGCATATTGGATTTTCATGGCTACTTTCTTTTCTTCTTCTGCCATACATACCTAAACTTTTCTCTAGGCCCTACCTACCTTAGACTAAACTACATTTCTTACTGCAGCATTAACCATAAATCAACCAGTTGATTTGTGAAAAATATAAGATATTTTTTCAAACTCCATTTTTATACAAAGAAAATTGTCTTCATTACACCAAAATAAAATAATTTAAAATCTTATACCATAGCGAAACATTTCCTTCAAAATGCATGATTTCTGTAATGCTATAAAGCATGGATGTACACAAAAGAATATATTGGTGACAATTGGTGTAAACTGGATGCTGGCTATACAGGAACAACAGACCACCCCTTATAGGGTGGTACACAATAATACTATAAAATATGTGGGCTGCCAGCCAGCCCACCTGTTTACCTGTGAAGTAGTAGCCGCACTACAGTGTGTAAAATTAAATAGTATTTTATTCAAAAAATCAATAAATACATATATGGCCCAGGGGCGACAAACATTTAAAAACTATTTAAAATTGAACTGACGGGAGTCTGGTGGATAAAACTAGACTCAAAAATTAATAATATACTGTAAATAATTTAGTAATAATTAGAAATACATATGTCTGCCGAGTGTAGAAGGGGAGCACTCCGCACGTGAAACAGAGACGACAGCAAATTGTAGATATACTGTGATTATTATATTAAAATATAAATGAGAATGTGTAAGAAGACTCAGTGCAAGATAGATACAAAAGTGTGGAGACAAGGCTCCAAAGAATATCAATAAGAGTGCTACAGTGCATATAAAGTGCTAAGTGCAAAATTTGCAATGAGTGCACTGGAGATATGTACAGCAGTATTTCCCAAATGCTCTAGGCAGACCTGGACATATAACCCACAATAATGACAAACATGAGTAGACAGAACACCTGAAATTACCGTCTAAATCCAACACCGACTGGCCATCCTAGCAGCACCAACGCGGTTCGTGCCATTCTGTTCCCGCCACTTCCTCAGGGTGTATCTGTCTGCTGTCACTGCTGCCTGTTTTAAATGCCCCAAGAAAAAAATCCCCTCCATTGCCATGTCGTGTGCAGGGCACGCGACGTCACTTCCGGTACCGGGTGACGTCGCTATGCATGATGGGGCCGGAGTACACAAGGAGCCCCGCACTGCGCAGGCGCCCCCGCGCAGGGAGGACTGCGCATGTGCGACATGTCGGGCCCACAACTGCCGCACTGCGCAGGCGTCCCCCGGCAGGGGAACGCCTGATGTAACACTGCGCAGGCGCCCAGAGAGCACCAGACAGGCGCCCACAGTGCCCGACACCTCATCACACATACCCGTGGTGCCGCAACCAGCCTGTGCGTGCACCCCCCCAACGCCCCACCGCCATCAGAACTCCTGACAGCCTGTGTGCGCAGGTGAGTGGCCACGCGCGTCGGGCCGCCACGCTTGTCCCGGATGTATTAGGCACTGGAGAAGAGAGGGACAAAAAAAGGCAACATGTGACATATACTAAACATATAGACTAATTAGATCCTGGGCCACCTCTCTATGTAATAATTAAACCATGAATGACAATGAAAAAGATATTTACTTATTTACATGTTGAATAAAGATTGAATTCACTAATGTAATCAGGAATAATCAAAAATATTCAAAAATGTAGTCCAAACATATCTGTCACAATGTGTACCAAAGAGCTCAGAAGCTTCACAAAGTATTACTATGTGCTGTAAGTAACAGATTTCCCTATTTAAAGAAATGAGGGATGAGGGGAGGGGGAGGGGACATCGTGGATCTGATAAAAAATATAAGAATTAACCAATTCAGATGGATGCAACCTATCTGCTTATCTAGATAGTAGATGGAAAGGTAAAAAGGTAAAAAAGGAATCACCATTAGCGAACAGAGAGGGAAGATAGGGAGGAAAAAGTAGGAAGAGGAAAAGGAATCAGGGAGAGGAGGGGGAGGGAAGGAAAAGCAAGGGAGAACGGGGGGGGAGAAAGGGGAAGAAGGGTGGGGGGAAGAAAGGGGAAGAAGGGGAAGAAGGGTGGGGGGAAGAAAGGGGAAGAAGGATGGGGGGGAGAAAGGGGGAGAGAGAAGGAAAGTGGGGAAGGGAAAATGGTGTTGATGAAGTCAAAGACTGATATCTTATTGATAGGCGGAACAGATCAGTGCCCAAGGTTTTACATATTTCTATATTGTCGGGTAAAGTTCTAAATTATGATGTTTTCCCACCAAGATGATTTATTGTTGGGTCACAGGCGGCCGGGTCGAGGCTAGCTGGAGTGGACGGAACATAACGAACATGATCCCAAATTCGCAACTGTGAAGTGCCCCTGTGCATGGAAGCACAACCTGCGGCCCAGGGGGCACAAACAGCCCACACTGCCTTCAGTTGTAGCCCTCAGCACCCCTACTGAGTTGAAAAGCTGAGCTTGCCTGCAGCACTTCAAGAGTATGACCACTAGAGGCCATGGTGTCTCCCGAAGCTGAAAGTGAGGCCCCAATTTACAGATCTTTTCTGTAGAGGTAAATGACACACGTGTTCTACTGGTGTGCTGGGTGTGTCTAAAGATGCCTATGTGGTCTCTTCACAGCTCACCTCAACGCACTACACCTTACCTCTTACCACCTTACCTGTGATCACCTCACCTCTGCTTACCTCTGCCCATCTACTCACCTCTTCCCACCTGACTTCTCCACACCTTGTCCCACCTTATCTCTGCTAATCTCAGCTATCCTATGTCTACACTCCTTTTCCCACCTCACCTCTGTCCATCACTTCTCTTCCCATCTCACCTCAGCTCACCTCTGTTTACCTCATACCACCATACCTTCTCACTGCTGCCTACCTCAATCCACCTCTGCTCACCTCTCCTAACCTCACCTCTGCCCACCTCACCCCTGTCTGATTCCCCTTAGACATGAGGTGTGGTTATCTATGGGCATTCTGCAAATACTGCTGGCAAAGTAATCTCAAAGGTCATAAGGAACAC
The DNA here is from genome assembly GCA_027917425.1 of Gastrophryne carolinensis. NCBI lineage: Eukaryota > Metazoa > Chordata > Amphibia > Anura > Microhylidae > Gastrophryne > Gastrophryne carolinensis. The sequence continues at coordinate 220,413,562 of CM051239.1, read as the reverse complement.
GCAACACTTTCTGGTCATTGTTGTCCCTCCAGGTCAATCAGCATTATCTGCAAATACATTACATGTGTGTGATCTGACTACAGGTCCTTCTCAAAAAATTAGCATATAATAGTGCTAAAGTTCATTACTTTCCATAATGAAATTATAAAAATTAAACTTTCATATATTTGAGATTCATTGCACACCAACTGAAACATTTCAGGTCTTTTTTTGTTTTAATACTGATGATTTTGCCATACAGCTCATGAAAACCCCAAAATCCTATCTCAAAAAATTAGCATATTTCATCCGACCAATAAAAGAAAAGTGTTTTTAATAAAAAAAAGTCAACCTTCAAATAATTATGTTCAGTTATGCACTCAATACTTGGTCGGGAATCCTTTTGCAGAAATGACTGCTTCAATGCGGCGTGGCATGGAGGCAATCAGCCTGTGGCACTGCTGAGGTGTTATGGAGGCCCATGATGCTTTGATAGCAGCCTTAAGCTCATCCAGAATGTTGGGTCTTGCGTCTCTCAACTTTCTCTTCACAATATTCCACAGATTCTCTATGGGGTTCAGGTCAGGAGAGTTGGCAGGCCAATTGAGCACAGTAATACCATGGTCAGTAAACCATTTACCAGTGGTTCTGGCACTGTGAGCAGGTGCCAGGTCGTGCTGAAAAATGCAAACTTCATCTCCATAAAGCTTTTCAGCCGATGGAAGCATGAAGTGCTCCAAAATCTCCTGATAGCTAGCTGCATTGACCCTGCCCTTTATAAAACACAGACGACCAACACCAGCAGCTGACATGGCACCCCAGACCATCACTGACTGTGGGTACTTGACACTGGACTTCAGGCATTTTGGCATTTCCTTCTCCCCAGTCTTCCTCCAGACTCTGGCACCTTGATTTCCGAATGACATGCAAAATTTGCTTTCATCAGAAAAAAGTACTTGGGACCATTGAGCAACAGTCCAGTGCTGCTTCTCTGTAGCCCAGGTCATGCGCTTCTGCTGCTGTTTCTGGTTCAAAAGTGGCTTGACCTGGGGAATGCGGCACCTGTAGCCCATTTCCTGCACACGCCTGTGCACGGTGGCTCTGGATGTTTCTACTCCAGACTCAGTTCACTGCTTCTGCAGGTCCCCCAAGGTCTGGAATCGGTCCTTCTCCACAATCTTCCTCAGGGTCCGGTCACCTCTTCTTGTTGTGCAGCGTTTTCTGCCACATTTCTTCCTTCCCACAGACTTCCCATTGAGGTGCCTTGATACAGCACTCTGGGAACAGCCTATATGTTCAGAAATTTATTTCTGGGTCTTACCCTCTTGCTTGAGGGTGTCAATGATGGCCTTCTGGACAGCAGTCAGGTCGGCAGTCTTACCCATGATGGCGGTTTTGAGTAATGAACCAGGCTGGGCTTTTTTAAAAGCCTCAGGAATCTTTTGCAGGTGTTTAGAGTTAATTAGTTGATTCAGATGATTAGGTTAATTTCTCGTTTAGAGAACCTTTTCATGATATGCTAATTTTTTGAGATAGGATTTTGGGGTTTGAAAGCCTACCACAGCCTTTTAAAGAAAATAAAGAACTAACACCCTTACTGATCAGAGGAGTCCTACTAAATAATATATGCATCAGGCAAATAAGGAGACATATTGTTCTATGCTAGGCCTGATGTTTAAATACAGATTAGATACTTTTCCACCCCAGGCCTTGTTGCCCGTCATCATTCCTACAAACACAATAACACTATAAGCACCCTAGTTTCTATTTTATTTTATTTTTGTGTATTATCTTGTGTCACTGAGCAAGGAATTTTATTGAGATCCTTTCTGAAAATCAAAGGCAGAGTTCAGCTGCTTCCTGTAATATGGTATTTAATTTGGTTTAATCACTTCTCAGTACTAAACATATTCTGTTATATTTTAAAATGCAAATTGCAATGCAATGACTCCAAATAACAATATATTGTTATATTAGCTCTGTAACTCAGTGTATAAAGCTTGTATGAGCACACAAATTTCACATTGGCTAGTTCTGTTACTCTTATTCAGAATGCACCAAGTACCATTTCCTTTTGAATGTGTTATATAATATTTACACACATTTATAATGTATGCATACAATAAAGTAGTAGCAACACATTTTTTATTTCTTCTGAAACCCCTCTTCGTGAAATCATTAAACTTTTGGTGTACAATTTGTAGACACGGCTCCATATAGTGTATGTATTAATTATTGGCGCATTATGCTGTTTTAGACATAGAGTGATGTCAGCTGGGAGTTCTTTCTGACACTTATTTCATGGCTGCTAATCTGTCAGACAAAAGGAGCTTTCCCTAAACACTGCTGCATGTCTGACAGGGTCACAGCATTTCCTGTTGACTTCTACACTCAGATGAAGTGGAGATTATCAGATCAGCCAGGAATTTTTAGAAGCAGATTCTCAATTGTATAAAAAAATCTGAATTTCTCCCTTGGTAATAGTATATAAGTAACTTTAAATAGAAGGTAGAAGGTGCTAATTTGTACTCCCGCTGGGTGATGAAAAATCTATTTTATATAGTGTACGTATAGTGTACGTTAGGATATAATTAGGATATGGCATTTATTTTATCCTGGGAAGCTTAGCCAGAATAACCCAACACAGCAGAATCTTCCTTGCCCTGTTTATAAACTGACCATTTTTCGGGCTCTCCAGGTGGGACCGTTTAAACCAGTTTGTGGGTGATGGGCATTGCAGGTCACATTTTGGTGATTGAGCCAATGCTCAGAAGTCAATGCATTCCACTGTCACCATTCAACTAAAGAGTCAGAGCAGTTGTAAACCACCCAGACATCCAACATTCTGCACTTGCTCGACCAGTCTTCCCCATGACAGTAAAATGGGACAGTGGGGCTGTCAAATCGATGTCAGTCTATTTTGAGACAATTTGAGAAGAGACAAAAATACAATTATTATTAGAGCAGAGATTCAGTCAGAAATTACTTAGCACCTCTTTTTTCCCCTAATCTCTGGGGAGATTTCCCTTCAACTAAAGAGCTGAAAATAGCCAAAATAAGACATGAAACTATGCATGATGGGGGTCAGAAAGTGGCTGCACATTGCAGTGAAGAATGTCACAAGATTTTGCAACTGCTTCCTATCTCCCATCAGCTGGAGCTCCACTAAGGAATAGTGAGTATCTCTGCTCTCTTACTGGTTTGTTAAGATTCCCTTTTTACAATCACAAATCTTCGGAAAAAGTTAAATATCACCTCAATAGGGAGACCCATAAACCTGCCCCGTTCCAGAGTCTGCCCCCCACCAGCATAATTGGATTTGAAAATAATTAGAATTCTATATTAAAACTGTTACTGTTCGCAGAAGGTTGATCTCTTTGATCTTACCCTGCAGATTTCATGTGTAAGAGCTTTTACCAGCTTTGGTTTATTTATTTAGCTTTGGTTTATTACCAACTCTGTCAAGTTTCACATTTTGAAGCGCTCTTCAAAATCACTTGCCACATGGGGAAGCTTTAACATACAAAGCTCATGGTGGAATGTCCACTGTGCACTAGTTTGCTGTATTTTTTGGTGTAGCACAGTATATACTCACCATAGCATATGCAGTGCTACCCTAACCCATTTACGTCTGTTGCTCCTGATCCCTGAATTTGGGACACACTTACCTCACATCGCATTAATGCATACCCCAAATGGGAGGATCTGCCGCATTTGTGTGCTGCTGTTTCTTGTCCCCTGTCAGATAGAGCTCACTTACTAAGCTTCACTGATGGCATAAGGTTCTCTTCATTAACTATTTCAAGGCTTGGACACAGGAAAGGGGAAGAAATCACCCAGCATCATGGCTCTGTTAGTAAATGTTGGAGCTCAACAATTTAAATAGAAGTGAATTGCTCTGGCAGCAGGAGAGCTTCCTGCAGACAGGAAGTTTCATCTGACTATGCAGCTCTGCATTCTGGGATTGCTGTCCTTTTCCTAACTCCAGCTCTGCTCTGTCTGTGCAAAGCACAGCTATAACCCCGTCCCCTGTACTTTCACCCCTCTCCTCAATATGTGATGCTTCTGAGGCAAGATGGCTACTTAAAACTTGAAATATATTAACTTTAGATGCTGGGGAATATGGTTTTAATGGTTTAGGCTTTCCATTAAATGATGCTGAAGGTCCAGTTTTAGTGCTTTTCAGATTTGGCTACAGATATTTATGTAGCTTCTGTTCACTCCATGTCTGGCAGAACTAAACTGATAAAATGTTGTGATCTTCATTTAGTCAAATATGTGCCTGGAAATGTAATTTGAAAGTCAGTGCCATAGTTAGTTATGGTGAAATCTTCCCCACACTTTACTGAATACCCCGTATGGGTCGGTTACTTGCTAAAACTTGTGCACCCAACCTGGAGAACTGTTCTATCTCAAAAAGCTTTGAGGGATTTAAAATAAACATTTGTGTTAAGATTGTGCCCCTGTACCTGCAATTTACTTATTAGCATGCTGTTTGCATTTTTCCTCTGTCTCTGTATTGCTCTGTAAAGTGGTAGCGGCTTTCCTGACCTTGAGTAAAGCTTTAGTATAGCTGCTTACTACAAATCCAAGTATCCTTCCACAAAAGGTGAGCTCTGCCCCCACAAAGCAGCAGAACTTCAGATCAGGCAGAAGTAATGACCTCAGGTGAGAATGCTGCCAGTAACCCTTTAGCTACTGGAACCCAAACCTGCGTTCATCTCACCTGAGGAAGCTGAATTAGATCAGGGGGGTTAAACTTGTGAGCTCTGGAATGTGGAGTGTCATCTCTGTCTCAGCAAATCAGATGATTACAAATTCAGAGACAGGTCTATGCTCTGTACACCACTTTGGTGTACGTTGTTAACGTAAACATATTGTTAGAGAAAATGGTTTCTTTTGAAAACACAACGTTGCAAGCAAGAGGAAAAAAGATATGCTCAGAATCTTGAGGACATAATTTTGATACACAATAATGGATATTTTTATAAATGTCATCAAGTGTAGGAACCACAGTTTAAGTAACTGAATTCAAACAATGATACTGAGAGATTTACTTGTAAGGCTGCTTTATTCAATGAGATGCAGGGGATTTTCTTATTTAACCAGAAGAAAAATATTTTGAGTTGTTAACACAAAATAAAGCAGAACTAATTATTTTCCTTCTGTTTCTCGCCCCATATGAGGTATTCAGCCACATTAGAAGCAAAACCTCTCCAAATGAATTAAAGTGCCCTATAGGCAGCTCTAAATTTATACAACATTTTTATAACGATTCAGTGCCTTATCCGCAGAACTGCCCCATCAAAAAAAAGGGAAAAAACATCTCTCTCTAAAAATAACATTTGCAGAACAAAATTACAGAGGCACAAGGTTATTTGGATATCCACATTAAACCGAACCAACAGCCTGGCACAGTTGGAAAAGAAAGGTAGCGTCCATTTTGGAGCTTCCTCTCCCACTGTCATAACTGAAATGCACAGTAACAGGAATCCCAGCACGACTTCCTGTTTGCAGGTGGCCTGCAAGCCCATGAGCGGCCATCTTGTTTTTTAAAATGTATCCATGTAGGCAATGGAAAGAGGTAAAAGAATTATGTGCAGCAGTCTAAATTGCCCGGGGAGGAGTTCATATGAGCACTGTTTTGTTGTGTTGGTCTGATTTAATTCATTTTTGACTGTTGGTCTGCTTTAATCATCCGATCATATCAATAATCTATAAAAAAGCAAATGTTCAGTGCTGTGTGTACACAGGGTGGCTGATTTTGTCAGTGCGTTTCTCTGTTCAAACCTATGATAGCCTAAATGAACGTGAACAAAGAATTTGGGCTTCATGTGTCACTGTTTGATAGATAGAGCTTAAATAGCCCTATGGCTGAGTGTGTTACTACAACTGGGATATGATACAATAAGAAAAGACACTTTAGTTCATATTGAAATATGTAATAAATAGATAACTCCCGAATGTAAATTGAAACAATTTAAAGGCAAATGCACATTTACCCTTAATTACCCTAGACACCTGTGTGAGTAACATAGCTCTGCTTTCAGCCTGTGATCATAAATAGGTTTGTGAGCCTGGGTAGCACATTTCTTCTGACGCACGTAGTGGCTGACCAAACTATGTTACAATAGAATTGAATGCCTTGAGTTGACATGACCAGAGGGGCAGATACAGTGGATGCAGAAGTATAAATCTCAATGGGCCTATCAGGTTAGCAACCCCCCAACTTAATTTACCACTAGCGTATCAAAGGATATATAAGGCATGACCAGGATTTGTATAAGTGATATTCATTTATATCTTGCACTAAGATACTCTAAGTGTATGACAGTTATGCTTCTGGATTGGCTTGGCTTGCTACATTGATAGTGACATTGCATGGTCATTTATTGTCCTCATTTAAAAAATGTGGCACATTTTCTTCTTACTTAGGTCTTGACCTACTACCCTACTAATGCTTCCTCCACTTGGGAAGCCCTTCCACCTTATTTATCAGATTTTTACATAAATGGCATTATGTACATCGTTTTGATAAAATTGACATCCCAGGAGCTGAATGTGATGGTTACAGGATGAGCAACACCAGGGCGTATGTTTCACATCTGCACCAGGGAATTGTCACCTTCATTTACGTCTTTGATTTAGTTTATATACCAATATAAATCACAATTGGTTAAACAGTCCTGGGCATGCTCATTAAAGTCTGACGCTTTTTTTATTCCTGTTTATTCTGTGAAGAGCCAGTTTGCTTTATATAACAAACATGTTGCCATAACTATAAATGCCAACCCCCCCCCCCCCCTAGTTTTAGAACTTCAGATATGGATGTGATCTAGTGAGCTACTTACTAATCTACTTACTACTTACCTGATTTATGGTAACACATTTAACTACAGCTTAGTAGTCTGGGCATATTTGAAATTAAATTAGTTTTAAAGGCAGTTATACTACATATTTTGTAAGCATGTAAAAACAGGTTGTCCAGTGAGGGCTGGCAGAATATAGTGATCTCTGAATTAGAATAAACTGCTCTGTCACCCTTCCAAGAAATACATTCCTACTGCTATCACAAGGGAATTCTTGCTCTTTCTGCTGCACTTTTGTAGTGAGCAATGTAAAAACAGCAGGGGATTAAGACCTGTGTGGTTGCTTCTCTATTTCAGTTAAACCTGGAGAACCAGATGCAGCAATCTCTCAACTGGACAGTTTCTAAGATATCATGTAGTTAGGCAGCGTATTATTCCGCCTGTCAAAACCATCAATTCTCACTGGCCTTACAAGCATACAGATTTAATGATCAAATAAACATGTTTAGAGGAGGTTATCTATCTATTTCTAATAGGTTATATCCATAACTGGTCCAGTAAGTTCTGATGTTTTGCTAGCTAATACAATTCACCTGGAGGGCATTACCTGCCCTTCCCTGGAACCTTGGTTTAAAATAAGATATGTGCTTTACCACAAAGCCATAGTGAGAAAATGATCCTCAATGGGGCAAAGTACATTTACCATATACAGTAAAATGGTATTTCCTGGTGGCATACATGCCTATGCTATGAACTGAATTTTCTGCATTGAGTAATTTATGAAGTAAAAAGCCCACAAAGAGTGCTTCCTTGCTTTAGATATGTAATAATTACATAATAACAATTATAAATGATCCCCTTAGTAAATAACCCAGGCCATATTAGGAAGTGCAATCTCACCGCACCGAAATAGGTTCAGATTAAGACTGGGGTTATTGGCCTTTCTGCTCCAAAAAAGTAAAAATGCTTTGGCAGATATTTGCTTAAAGAATCCAACAGTATTATTTTAAAGAAGCTGGTCTAGTAGTCACCATATTTGTAGAAAGTGCCTATGGTTTAGAAAACTGCTCTAAACTGTTGTCTCTATTGTTAGAAAACAAGTCATTTGAGCTTGTGTGGCCTCAATGTGCCTTGTTATTGTAGCAGATGTTACAATAGCCCACAATGTTTCAGCTTACGCTATCTTATAGTAGAAAATGATGGACCAGTTATAATGGTAATCACAAACATGGATTTGCAAATGGTCTTAGCAGTTGTTGAAGTGAAGAATTATTGATTTTGGTGCCAGAAATACTTTTTATTGCCAACTTGATGTGATGGATGGAAAGCCTGGAAAACCTTGGGCTTGTACAATAGAAAAAGAATTGTACCATTTAGTCCCACGGCAAAAGCAACAGGGACCCACACAGGCCAATGTAGAAATGCTTGTTTAGCAGCTTATAACTTTTTACATTACATTTCTAAACCACTTAAAATCAATTTACATAGAAGATATTTCTATACTAGCCTTCACACCAAAACCAGCCAAATAATATATTTCTTAGGCATTTTATTATTAGGAGTAGTAACTGATATACATGGCAATGTCTCTAATAATATTTGTTTTCACAAAATAACTGGCATATTAATAAAACCAATTGATAGGTCAGTTCATGCAATTAAGACTTGATACATGGCTAGTGTGGTGGTCTTGACCGATTTAAATGTAATCTTTAAAAGCTTTTAATTAATAATAGGCCGTAATAAAAATGCATTCAATAGAGATATAATGGTCAATGATTTCATAAACATGTCATTCAGACCACACATGCAATAGATTAAAAAAACTGATGCTCTCTGATCTTGATCTTGATGCATGAAACAAATACACTTGATTCCATGTTTGCTATACCTGGATGTGTATTGTACATTGCCAGTGATTTGGTCACTGAACCCACATGTGAAATAGCACATAAGCTGGAATTTCAGAGTTAAAGCTCCAGCTTGTGATTTTATACTGATGCAGGGCCAACTTACGGCAGCTCAGTGAAATGTGTATAAACTATAGCAGAACCTATCCACTACTTCTGAGGATTTGAATGAAGCAAAGCTTGAATGGTCGGAGTGGGATGTAACCTGCACACCTTAGCTCTTTTACTGAAATTTGCCAGTATTACTTTGTATTGGAGGGTCATGCTAATTATTTGGTGTGACTTGCAGAGTGCATTGCGGTGTGGGTTGCAACCTGCATCTCGGTGAGCTTTTTAGCGTTTAGACACAAATAAGTGCAAAATAAGTTTGTTCTACCTTTTTTCCACAAAAATGATCTGTACCTGTGGTGAGGTATTTTTACAGGGAAGGTACATCATTTTTTCTATGAGGTCAAGCTATACTTTAACAACAGCTAACAACAGGAAAAAACAGCACCCTATGGACTATGTGGAAAAAATGGCAAATTCTTTAGGATTAGCGAATAGGGTGCTGTTATTTGCAAACTTAAAAAAAATATCCTTACCTCATTGGATACACGATGTACCTCACCTATAAAAATGCCCCAACGCACAGGTGATTTTTGGGGGGGAAAGTATGACAAACATATTTTTTTATGCCTTAACACTAAAAAGTTCAATGTGATACAGGTTGCAAACAATGCCCACCACAATTCACACTGGCTTCACCAAATAATTAGCATGACCCTCTTGGACTCCATTGTTACCCAATTCTTTGCAACAAAAAGAAGGTCATTTAAAGCATATAACAAAATATTCAGCATTGCATCTTATTTAATTTAGCTGTGGTTATAGCATGTTTTCATTAATGTTACCCACTATCCAGCAACAAGGCACAAGAAGGAAAATAACGATGCCAAGGTATAAGAACAAATCAACCCCAGTGTGTGAAAATACCAAAATAAGCAATCGGCATTATTACATTCAAATATTCTTTTAGCAAAAAGACAACAAATAGCAGAAAATGGCCTCCATTACCACATAAACATGTGGAATGTGGACAGTAAAGTTACTACACTAACACAGCACAAATACAAGTTTTTTGAGTAGTCATTTTTGTAACTCAAGTCCCTAAAATATACAGATAAAATCCCAAAAACTAAAGCTAACTAAATGATACCTGTCATACTGGTACTGGCTGAGGGTATGGTCATATGGGTAGTAAGCAGCAGTCTGAGTGATGCCCGCATGCGCAGATCCAGTGCCATCTTTAGAATCAAAAGTGTTCTGTAACAGAAGGTCAAAGGTATCTTATATGAGTATATGCACATATATTAGCTTGTTTATTTCACCAATCATCAACCTTTAGTTCCACTCTTTATTTTTATCAGACAGATAAAGGCACAGTATAACAATACCAGTATAACACTTTTAAATACAAGACAAATTAGCTCATTTTCCTGACAGATTTGTGTACAGCCAATTGATATATGTAATAAATAGCAGCCTTATGTATTCCCCTCCAAAAACTCATTCTATAATTAATATGTTTACAGATAAGAGGAACAATCCATATTCTGCTCTACAAAAAAAAGATAAAAGTACTGACAACATCCATCTCATACTGTCGCTTTCTGTTTATCTATTGAAATAGGGAAGATAAATACACTATGCTAATCTGCACCAGTAGATAAATGTAACAGGAAGCCTGCTCCAGGGGTGTTCTTATTATTACCAGTGTCTATGTGAGCCTATACCTCTGCATTCATTTTTGTGCACAGATGATCAGAATAGAAATCTACCAAAGCAAAATTGCTTAATGCATACTTTTGTGTTTTCATGTGTGTCTGACCATGTCCCCCACGATAAAAGTTGAAATATAAAATAAATGGCGTGGTTACTTTTGTATTGCAATAGGCAGGTGTGTGTGTGTTTAAGCAAAGTATAAATGAAAATGATTAAAGTTTAAATGTAAAAAGGACGTGTTTTCAAATAAGATCATGTATTGTATCTAGGCATGCACAAACATGCTAGAAGATGTTTGTAAGCAGAATTGTAATACGAAATAAAGAAAATAAAGTGAGAGCCTTGTCGGGATGGCATGTGCCTCTTACCAAGGAGTAGAAGGCAGAAGTGGCGTCGGTGCCATAGGTGACATAGTTGCCATAGCCTTGGGAGCCGGGGTAGGGGCTGCCATAGACCCCCAGAGCAGCGGCTGAGTTGAGCTCATGACGGGCAGTGGCCAGCAGCCTGCTCTCATACACGGGGCAATAGACGGGGGTCTGTCCAGAGGCTGCTGCTGCTGCTGCTGCTGAATCCGACAAACTTCTCCCACTTGATTCACAGCAGGTAGACAGCGAGTTGGTGGTCATCAAAAACTAAAACAAATATGGACAGTCAAAGGGGAAAAACATGATGCGACCTGAACGAAAACCTATCTTTTCAATCTATCACCATCTAAAACCAATCTGAAGTCATATGTCAGTTTCCGAAACAGAAAGAATACAGCAGATATTTCATAAAGAGAGTGGCGGTGACACCCGAGACCTGGCCAATCTATAACGATGACATATGGTAAGTCATACACCGGCACATCTTGATAAAGGAATGGATTACCGCCTTCCGGGTGGATATCTGCCCTGCTAGCAGGACGCCAAGAGGCTCGTGTAAAAACTAGACAAGGCTGGCCAACTTGCCCCTCTTTTCCCTTATCTGCCCTCCATTAGCATGGCTTGCGGCATGTGGGAGAGCGCTTACCTGCGGGGTGGAGGAGTAGGGGTAGCTGAACTGCGGATAGGACATGATACATCAATCGCCCGGTGCCAAGGAGGTGCCCACACCAGCTCGCCTTGCTTGTCCTCTGGTGTGCGTTCCCAGGTGCTTAGAGGACGAAGAAGAAGAACACCATCTTTACATGTTTCTCCAAAATGCACCCCCTCCTCCTCCTCTACACTTCCAGACAGTGTTTTTGGTCTTTTCAAAACTCTCTAAATCGGTCTACACAGCCTAGACAACAACATTAAACACGTAAAACAAAGCAAGACAGAGTAAAATAAATAAATAAATCTACAAGCTATTAGGCTAGGAGCAAGTGGATTTAAACGGGGCTGGGCGTGACGTCAGGGCACCCCTTCCCCGCCGGGAGCCTGTGGTGCTGTGCACTGAAGGGTGCAGCCTGGTGCTGTCCCGCGATTGCTTTTATGGATTGTTCAAGTGATCTTACAAGCTCATTATAGGTGTTTCTTCCGGACTCGGGCAAGTTGGCAAAATGAATGATTGTGCTGGAACAATCACCCACACCGCCATTAATGATCTTTCCCCTTACTCACTGAAGGGTGGTAAGCGCTTTTAATTAGAAATTAATTAATGAGCAGCTGTTTCTTCCCACCCACACGAAAGTCCTCGTCTGCGTTACAAATGAGCGCCATGTAAGGACAGCAAGCTGGGGAGCGAGACCCGGCCGCCCACACGGAGCTGCCCCCCCCCCCCCCCCCCCCCATTACTCCAAACACTGCTACAGGTAGCGCGTTTATACTCATCCTCAGCTATAGATATAGATTCACTGTACATTAGATCTGGCAAGCTAGCACTATGCACAACTTTATATATGTGTAACTGTACTACGTCTATAGTGTAATTACATCTGGAATTACTCTAACCAGTCTGTAATCAACTGCAATACATATAGTTCCAATGGCCAATAGATTACATGCGTCCCACGTGCAAGATACAACGTTTCCAGATGACAAGTATAATGGAAAGAATTTACTAAACATGTTTGATTATGTTGTTATAAAAGGATTGCATTACATATTATCGTATTTCAATGTATATGTATACACTGCTAGGCTGGTCCAGTGGTCGAGTGTAAGCTGGCCATTTTTTTAGAGGGACACATTTGGGATACTTACATTCTGACAGCTTAACAAATCGCTAGATACATTTTCGATAGCGACAAGACTGTATGATATGTGACCAATATTGTCTCTATTGAAAATTAACCTAGAGATTGTTAAATCTGTCACAATTTAAGCGTTCAAAATGTGTCCCTCCGAAAAAAAAATGTTGGGACCCTTTTCTCTCTTACTCTCTTACTCTCTGTCTCCTAGCCAGCCATGGCGGGTGTACTGACTTGCTCAGCTTTGCAGCTTCCTGGGTTCAGACATGTGGATCGCCCCAGGGTCACCCTCTAATTAATGACAGTGTTCTCCTTTTTTCCCCAGCTGGAAGAAGACTGCCTCCCAGAAACGAATCTGCCTCCTCCTGACAGCTCGATTGAGCTTGATTGATGACTATCGGGAGACCACTGAACACCTCATATAATATATACTGCCTAATTGCTTTCATTTACAGATGAGAGGACTTGTCATTGTTTTACGGTCAAATACAGCACACACGCCAACACGCCGCTAAAGCAGTTTCACAAGGGTGCCAACTCACAAAGTTTCATTCACACAACCTGGGCTCCTGCCAATAGTCCTTATGCTGATCAAAATGGCAACTATCGCCAAGCATGGCATACATGTACAGGCCGCCACCATATAAGTATATAGAGAGAACATATATATTCCACAGGGGTATGCCACACAACTCCTGATCCAAGTCAGGCCATCGCCTAGTGAACCTGATGCGTAAAATAACCCGAACCATTATTTTAAACTCTATATTATGTATAAAAGCTGTGCGAGGGGCCCACACACGCAACTACTTGTCCCCTCAGAAGCAACTTCTCTCCAAGTTTGGGGCTGAGCGAATGGCTGGCCCATTGTAGGGGACACCTCGCCTGACCCCTCTGCAAGCATATGGCCATATTAGAGCTGGGCACAGGGGAATGGCGCCTCGGCTTCCTCCCCCGCACCATGAGGAGCACCTGCCAAGTATCGCAAATAAAATATATATATATATATATATATATATATATATATATATATATATATATGAGGGAAAGAGTGAAAAAATGTGCACCCATAATGGAATATTGGCTATGCAGATGAGGTTACAGGAGGCGCACCATGTTTATGAGGTAACTCGCACCTCAGCACTATAGACATTCTATAGCTAATATCAGCAATATGTGACACGCTGGTCACAGAACCAGACAATGCTTTGCCTTACAATGGCCAGTTCCAATTGTACAATTGTGATGCAGCCACGTGTCAGGAGAGAGCTTCTTCCATGGCGGGCTTGGGGCTGCCGCGCACAGTTCAGTCAGAGCAGAAAGTTTAGCTCTGTCACAGGTACAACATGGAGAGCTACCTGGCCACACTTACCTCACTGCTACAAGTGACCCCTTCCCTCACGCCCCCAGGAGCTGTGTCAAGGTGTCAGATAAAAGCTGCTCACCTGGCGTTATGCTGCTCCCTCTGAACTCTCCTGGCGGCTAGAGCTCTTCTCTCCCTCGCACCGTGTCAGTGAAGCAGCCAAGAAGTAATGGAGACATATCTGTGTGGATCATACCTGACTGGAGTGCAGTGGAGAGAGCGCTTAGTCCCCAGGCACCGCAATCACTTCACTACCCTCCGCGCCCGAGTGACGTACAAACTGCTCAGCTCTAACGCGCGCCCCGCGCCACTCATTAACGCCGCCGCCGCTCAGCGCCCCGCTGCTCCTATCCAGGTCCCCTCACAAGTCCTGCCCAGCACCCTGACAGGAGCCCTCTCTGCCTGCTCACCCACCTATTACATCTATCTATCTATCTATCTATCTATCTATCTATCTATCTATCTATCTATCTATCCATCTATCTATCTACCTGTCTTCTATATATCTATCTCTCTACCTGTCATCTATCTATCTATCTATCTATCTATCTATCTATCTATCTATCTACCTGTCTTCTATCTATCTATCTATCTATCTATCTATCTACCTGTCTTCTATCTATCTATCTATCTTTTTTTTCTATCTATAGCAGCTCTCCCAGCATCTAATATATACCCTCGTGCCCCTCTGCATTGGCACAGTTCCTTGCAAAAGCAAAAACATTACTATTTGTAAATATGGTCCATGCCAGGTAGAGCAATAGGTGTGTACACTATTCACTGCTTTCACAGGGTGATCTACAATATGCCCTGGAATATCATATATTCGCCATTATTATTATTATACATATGATCTTTCAGTATACTCTATATGCTCCTGTGGCTGCAAATCTGAAAGACATTCACATTCATGAAACGGCCATTTTACGTTGTACGGTGTTATCTTATCTTGCCATTGTAATGTACTACTAGACCTAGTTCATATACCTGAGAGTTATACGTGTATATGGCTGTCCATTGCCCTCCCTCCCTCTCTCTCAGATACACAAACATACCATTATGGTGTTATTTTATTGGTCCATAAAAATAACTGTGTCTTTTAATTCTATAACTATGGCAGGCAAATCTTTCTATCTATATATCCACCAATTTTCATATTTATATCTTCTCTCCGTGTCTTTCTTTTCATTCCATTCATGTTGTTGTTCTTTTTTTCTTTCTCTCTTTCCTATTCATATATGCACCAATATACTGTTATTCTATCTATCTCTTTATTTTTATCTGTCTATCTATAGCTATCATTCATCATATTTTCAAGCTTCCTTTCTTTCTCCCTTCCTTTCTCCACTCATTCACTCTTTGTTTCTTTCTTTCTTTTTTCCTCTCTTTCTTGTATATTCATATATACACACACATACCATTATGCTATTATTCTATCCATCTATTGGTCATTTTTTATCATTTCTTCCGTCCTTATTTTACTTTATAATATATTGATATATTCAGTTACGCTAATATGTTATCTATTTATCAATGTATCAGTCTTCCTCTCTTCCTTTGATCATTTTTTTTTAACTTTCTTTCTCTTATATATTCATATGTACACATACATACCTTTATGCTATTTTATCTATTAATCATCTATCAATCATCATATTTTCCTAACTTTGATTTTCTTTTTCTTCACTTTCTTTCTCTCTCAGTCTTATATATTCATATCTACCCATGCATACCAGTATGCTATTATTTTATCCATATATTTATCTATTCATATAATTTATATTTCCATCTTCATTTCTTCCTTCTTTATATCTTTCTTTATCGTCTTTCTTTATCTTTCTATATATTCATATTTACACACACATGTCATTATGCTAATGTTGTATCTATTTTTATTTGTATAAATATGGCTGTGTAGCAGTGAAATGTAGTTATCTGGCCATCAATTTTTCCGTTATAAACTAGCTTTTTAGTGGTATAAATATGGCTATGAAGTAGTTTAGGCTCCTTCTATGCCATCATCACCCCCCTCTAGGCAAGGCGCCCCCGGGCCGTTCCCCTGCGCTGGGTTGGCTGTGGCAGGATGATGGGTCATCTTTCATTCGGTTGAGCAAGACATATGAGTTAAACATGCTGAGAGCAGGGTTGTAACTTGTAAGTCATCATTTGCATGGCCCTTATTTGCAGCTCACAATAATAAACACAAATCCCAGCCCCTCTAGAGGTGTACATGTAGCTCCTTGGAAGTCTGGAACACCTAGTAACAGTCGGGACGCTGCGATGAAGCATTAGGACATACTGTAACACCGTGTAAATGGCTAAATGAAAAGCTGACATTTTGATTATGATTTGCTTTATCAATCACAGCCCCTTGATGGCCCCTTGCTGTCCCCAGCCCCAGCAGCCAGTGTCCTGAGGCAGAAGTCTTGATTTATTTATCCCTCTTCACCCATTCTGGCAGCGGCCGGCATGCAGACGGTTAATCAGCGCTATGGGGAAAGAGCAAGGTGTTCATGTAGCATTTACAGGCAGCACACAATAAACGTCCCGGGAACACCATTCATTTTACACCAAAGGAAAAAGAAAGCAATAGCACAGGCTGCAGCGTCGAATCCAACAGAGGCGAATTTCTTTTCAAATTAGACCTCTCCTCTGGAGTTTTTCTTTTACATTACTGAGCCTGGGGTGAAGCCCAGCACTTTTTAAAACATGTTGGGAGCCTTTGTGTAATCTCTGAACAGGAATTGTGATGTAGCTACACAGGCTCCGTCTCTGTGGCTGAGCCCACATCATCTATCACCATCACAAACACAAATGATGACAGCTTGACAGGGGGCAGAAGAAAAGATGACAGCTCCTGCGAGCCTGTGGATGGCTGCTGATTTCAGCACCGTGCTGTAGGTCCGTGTAAGGATCATACAACGACCCACCTGGCAGCCATCTTAATGAATTAAAAAAGAAGGCAAGGAAATGGGGCCAGTTCCCCATAGAGGTGATTTAATCAGCACGCCTGATAATTATGTAGATGGACTGAAATTACTGTCCATAGCAAAAGAAAAGACACTCTTTACATACTTACCCACATTTTCAAAGATTCCACTAACACATCATATGTCTACAATAATATGCATATCAAGCAGCATAAGGTGTATTTCTGCTTGGGACCCAAAAGCAGGTAGTGACCTGCCTTCTCAACAGTTCTGTGCAGTGATAATATTTCTCAATAACAGCTTTGGCATGGAATACCTCTCCAACATATTGTATAATTAGATAGGTCTCGTTTTGGTACATAGAACAATTTGTCAAATCTACTGAAAGCAATCAATCTATTGCCAGCCTTAAACTGTCCACAGACCTTTCCCCGTGCCTGCACAACTTCCCTGCAGCCTGACCTGAAAGGCCTGAAATTTAATGTTCAATCAGGAAGGCTGCAATGAGGTTGGACGACTAAGTTGTGAGGTGAGTGGTCAGCATAACGTTGACCAGACATAGCTTCATTATCTCACAAAACAGAGGATCAGTCTTGAATTAAACTACATTTAGTTACTCGATTATTTTACATGTTTGTACCCCCTCAACATTTTGCA
This sequence comes from Gastrophryne carolinensis, assembly GCA_027917425.1. Classification (NCBI taxonomy): domain Eukaryota; kingdom Metazoa; phylum Chordata; class Amphibia; order Anura; family Microhylidae; genus Gastrophryne; species Gastrophryne carolinensis. The sequence goes on along the minus strand of CM051239.1, from coordinate 220,395,998 downwards.
CACTATATATAGTACTCTAAATGCAAGTGTGTATTCTGGTAGACAACTCAGCAGCCAGATTGTTATTGGCCAGGCTTTTTGCTGTCATGCTGTAAATGTCTAACCCACAACTTCAGTTTCCGAATGAAATAATACTGGCGAATATATATATATATATATATATATATATATATCTTACAATTACTTTGTGCTACTGTAATCACTGCAGCTGACTAAGGCGTGTATCAGGCAATACACCTAAAATCTGTCAAATCTGTATTGTGGCAGCAATCTGATTATCTATGGTCAGGTTTTATGTTGTACAGCTGTAAAAGTCTAACCCAGGACTTTCTCAGGGAATATAATACCAGGATCAGACCACTGCTTCCTTAAAATTCCTTTGTACTACAGGTGCACCTAGCCACGAGTATTTACTAAGGTAAGTCTATAAACCTCCTTCAGTATCTATACTCAGATATTTCAAAGTGTCTTGCAACTACAGGTCTTTGTAGCCCCAAATGTAGTGTCCGTTGAAATCACCTGACTTCTTGCTGGTGTCCCCTACTTTTTGGCTTCAGGAACTACAGGAGCAAAGATCATTGCGAGGAGATAAGATCCATTAAAATTACTGATTTAGCAGGTTCCCTGGCTAGCAGGATCACATCAAGGTAAAGGGTCAAGTTAGCTGTTATTTATCAAAAAGAGCTAGGGAAGCAGCAAGAACAGTAAATCGATGCGGGGGATTGCCTGGAATGCACTATATATTTTTTATGAAGCTTGCCATAGTGACATTAGCACTTTGGTCTGGGTTGCCTGCTGTCTGCAGTGAGTCCACCTATCAGTAATAGAAAGCACTTGTAAGGTTCAGCCGGTGAAATAATAATATGCTCCACAAGCTGATATTGCAGTGCCTGGAGTCAAAGGATTTACAGTGACTCGTTCCAGGTCACCCTCTAATGACACATAGCTAATACCCAAGTTGTTAAGACTTCAGTCATTGTCTTCTAGCTAAAGTAATCGGCAGGAGCCACGACCTTCCTTGCTGCGCAGCCGCTTGTGCTCCTGCTGCTGCCTCTGCTTTGCGCATTTAACAAAGCAGAAAAGTTCATCACCATCACTCAACTTTTCTCATTTCTGCCTATTACAAGTTACCTACACCCTGTGCTGGTAACAAATAAAAGCAAATCCTTCCATAGCCGCTTTGACTTCAATGCCATTCCTGCCGTTACACAGAAACTATAAAAAGCTTTAGCCAGCGAAGACAAGGGCTGAGGTGTTGTTGTAGTTGTAGAAAGCGTTGAATTATTGTCACTCCAGAAATTACCAGCAGTAAAAAACGCTATATTTTCCCAGCGGAAAATGAACTTTTTATCAGTTGCATAGCTTTACCTCATTGTGATTTATATCAGAAGGTAGATTCATTTTACGCCCATTTATCTCACTGTTGTTGGCTAATCTTTTGTGGTAAGAAGACAACTACAAAGGGGGATCTGAAAGATGTGCTTAAGTCTTAAGTCTGAACAAAATATCCCGTATACTTGTCTGTGGCTTTAGGATGTTAAGAATTAAATGAATACGATTCTGAAGAACAGTTTGGTGCTCCTGCTAATCTGTCTGCCATGTGTCCTCCAGATAATAAAGCTGTTAATAGACATCATATTTACATCCATTTTCGCCTTTCCTCCTGACTCGGAACACAATACATGAGACGCTAGAAAAGCTCTTACCTTGCTTTACAAGTGTTGCAGTCTCAGGTACAATGTCTGATTGTATTCCAACCATAGCTAGGGGCTTGACAGTGCTGCCTGCCTTGACCAGGACATGAGTCTTTTAATTACACCTTCAGTAAATCACCCACTACAAGGCTACACGAAAAAGGCATTTTTTTTGGGGGGGGGGGGGAGAAATCTGATTTTTATTCTTATTTTTCAGCATTCAATTAAAGAAAAGCAGCAGATAAAAGGAGCACGAACTTAATGACTGAGATGAAACCCTAAGGGTTTTCTATCTAAAGGAACGTAGGAAAGTATCACTTCAAACAACGGCATTTGATTGATACCTACACGGCCTATTTTTAATGACCTGGCTGCAAATATATATTTAGAAGCTCTTTCCTTTGCTTTTTTTGTTCTTGCTTTAGAACAATACGAGATGTCTAATTTTGCACACTGTCAAGCTGCAAAGACATTTTAATCATAGCGAGCCTCTGCTGAAAAGTGCATTGATGTCATTTTTCGGATTACAATAGCTTTAGTGGAAAACGCTGAGGAAGCCATTCATTTTATTTACTGTAAGAAAGGAAAAAGGGGTCATGTTAGTGTTCAAGCCGAAATGCTTCTCTCACCCCAAATAAAGGAGTATTTGGCCTGTACACGGTGCTGAAATAACATCAATAGAAGTCAATTAAAGCCACAGTGTTGTGATCAGGCACCCAGTCACCTGTTCCCACTGGCCCTTTTTTTCTGAATCCCACAAAAGAAAGCAACACATTAACATTGCCTGCATGGGCATGCATTTACTTCCTTTCATAACATTACAAAACATAGTAAGGGTCTGATTTATCGAGCTCCTACGGTGAAGGGACTTGAGCGGATCCAAGCGCGCTGATTGGACAAGAGGGCTGCGCATGCACAGTAGGACTGGGGAAGGGTAAGTGAGATTGAGTGACCTGGGGAGGTTCATACAGCAAGGACCAAAACTCAAGATAGTCAAAATCATGGGTTTTGGTCCACTTTAAATCAATCCTACTCAGTGGGACCACTTTAAATTGGCACAGTGCTGCTGTTTTTTCTTGGAGGGCATTCTGATTAATGATACCCCTGCAAATAATCCACCCCAACTCCTAAACCAGGACCCTGGAACTCACCTTTCCTGTGCTCCTCTTTCAGATTTCACTTCTCTTTTCTTATAGGTCTTGCTGTACAGTCGCCAACACATTGCAGGTAGTAAAAAATGATTCCATAAAATACACACAGCCAACATAAGAAATAAAAATACTAGATCACCTAGTAATCTAGTAACCTAGTAATCCTTACCTGGTATGGACATCCCATACCTTATTCATCTGTCCTGATCTGATCTCAAAACAATGTGATTTTTGAGTTCTAGTCCTATTCTAAAGACACACCAATTGGCTATGAAGTCATGGTCACCTTTTGTTAAGAGAGGAGCTGGGGTCTTAGTGGGGAATTTGGGGGGGGGGGGGTCCTTCTTCCTATGAGCCTATGGTGTTTACTATACAGTGTTTATGATTTGACTGCTAGCAGGTTCTTGTAACTGCAGCAAAGAGGTTAAAATAATCACATAATCAATAACAGCAGGTAATGGCTCCCCACACACACCGTGGTTGAAGACTGGCCTTTTCTAGGGATGGATGAACATAGCGCTCATCCTGGGTGCCAAGGCCATTGCATATGCTAGGGGGTGGCTCTGCATCTTGTCTTCCTGAGATGGGTCTGATGCCGGCCATATGACAGGACCCTTATCCCCCCATAATGGGTTCAGTCATGGGGAACTGGCAATGCCTCCTGCTTAGGGAGGGGTACAGTATGGCACAAACTGGTTTGTGACAGCAGCAGCACTATAGGATGGGTGAGAAGGGGTTTTTTTTTTACTTCCAGAAATAACAACTATTCCCCTAGAAATGAACCTGTATTGGAGCTGTTCACACTCACACTCTGCGATGCAGACAGGGGGTACGATTTGGGGCACAGCACTAAACATAAGGCGCCCTAACTAAAGAGGCAGCTTGGGTGTGTGCCTATAAAGCAGGGGCTAAAACAACCAAAATAATTTAGCAAAAGCTGTTAAAAAGATAGGGGCATGACATTCTGTATACATGTTATGCTGAGTTTCAAAACCCCCCAATGGCAGTATTGATATTAGTGATATCTTGTTCATCCAATAATATGAAACCATTGTCAAAATAGTAGTCTGTGGCCTTGTCCATGAAATACAGTACCTCCTAAAAACCTGCTATGTTTCCTGTTGGGTCCCCTCTCCATCTGTGGGGCTTCAAGCCCTCCCCTGGGGCTCCTCGGCCTTCAGGAGAGGACCTGGAATAGGGCCCCCCAGCGCTTTCAATGCCGCGGGCCGCTGCCGCTAGCCCCGCCTTCTTGTCTTCCTGTCTCACCTGCATGCATGATACTTAATCATTGTCAGTGCTTAAATTTGCTCCTGCATCCACTCAAAGCTGAAACGCCACCTCAGCATCTCACCCATGCTGCTTGGATTCAAATGACATAGCTGACAATGCACAGTAAAAGGAAACCCAGCAGCACTTCCTGTTTGCAGATGACCTACAGATCCATGAATTGCCATTTTGTTTTTAAAATTTACCACAGCAGAAAATTTTTTATGGGCGGCAATCTAAATTGCCCTGGGAAGGGATACATATGAGCACTGTTGCGTTGGTATGGTTTAAGTTACTTTTGACTGTTGGCCCACTTTAATTCTTTGTGAACTGGTAAGGGTTCCATGAGACCTCTATATAAGTTCACAAGGCTTGGGGGGCTGGCAAGCCACCTGTTGCTAGAGGGTGACCTGGCAGTAACCCCAAGCCGCCCATTACCTGCCTACCCAAAGCCTGGAGGGGGCAGACGAGTCTGGGGGCTTTGAAGACTATTTGGGCTTGTAGTTTTCAGGGCTGGGGGCCACTGAAGCTGGCCTCCGTGCTCTGGTTTACAGGCCCCCATAGCTAATGCCTGGGGTGGTTTTGCTGGGATGAGGGGACCTCACAACATTTAAATAAAGAAAAAATGTAAGGGTGTTTAACCGTTAGAAAATGTTAAAAAAGCATGGTGTTCCCCCACACCATTTTTTTTCGGATTTAACCCTTTCTAGTGTGGATAATTGTATTTTATTTGTAACTGTTATAAAGTGCTCTTTTCAATTTGGAGGGTCTAATGGGCAGGAACAGGGATACATATGTACCATTGTAATCAGCAGAAATTGGACTTTCACGTGCAATATGGTTTTCTTACATAAAATAAATGTTTTATTTAAAATAAATGAGGCAATATATATATATGTATATATATATATATATATATATATATATTTATTTATATATATTTATATATTTATTTATTTTTGACTCAAAAATATTTTAAAAAACACTGAAAAAACTATGAACATTTCATGTTAAAGCCTACATTCTGCTGAAAAAGATTAATACATTTCATGGAAACGTCTGCAAAAATCACAGTTCAACATAGCTCAAAATGGTGAAAATGGCCTGTTAACATAGGGTGAGAAAATCTCAAGTGGGCTGGAAGTTAAAAGGGTTAAAAGTAGCTATGCATGTTTGCTATTGTTCTGTTAAGGGCACTTTGGGTTTTATATTTAGCTTGTTTCTTGTTTGCATATTGATATTTTAGGAAAATGTATTTAGCCTTTTTATAAATTTTCTAGGGAAACCCTGTGCGACCGAAGAATTCTTGGAGGAATTACTTCCAGAAAAATGAACCCACTACAACAAGCTGGGTACGCCTAAAAAGCTTAACATGTGTACTTGTTTGTTATGGATGTTTTGGTTGAAAAAGTGCACTTCACTTTGTCTGCAGAGATGACATTTTCGAGTAAAATTACCCTTACGTGCCTGCTTTACTCTGGGGTGTTTGGCAACTCTTTCCTTAACAATACCTATGTATGTTGGGTATTGTTCTTTTTTGGGGACCCTGTGCAACCAAATAATTAATCGAAGGAATTACTTCCAGAAAACTGCACCCACATCAACAAGCCTGGTACGCCTAGAGAGCTTGAGGTGTGTACTAAAATAAAATAGTTTGTGGGGGATATTTCAAATGTAAAGGGTTGTTTTTCAATTGCAAGGTGTGTATAGCAGTTGTATTTTATCTGAAGTGCTGCTTCAATCTGGGAGAGTCTCCTGGTCAAATTTCACCAAGAAATATTGAGAATACACAAAAATGACAAGTCTGGCAACAGAAGGTGATAAAATCTCTAGGTAAGTTGGCACTTAAAGGGTTAATTTTAATAAGGGACCTGGATTTTGACCATCCTGAATTTTGTCCTTTTATTTTTGGCATCTCAATTTGGTACTGTGAATGGCAAAATTAACCATCTGACTGACTTTAAAATAGACGAGACCCTCCGGAAAATGTGTTTTCAGATCTGAAATCTGTGTCTTATGTAAATTTAATTGTAGCATAACTCAGGTGTTCTGAATTGCTTTTTAACCCTTTAATAACCTACCTAATTTTAGTGTTAAAATCCATATAAACACTTCTGCTAATGGGAGGAGGGGTCACCTATAAACCCAAACTGAATAAAACTCCAGCCAAGCTTGTGGTTTTCTTCTCCTAGTAGGAATAAAATCCAGGGGTGGCAGGTCTGAGTGTATCAGAGGGAACAGCACCTGCCCCCCCCCCCCGATTTCCTCTGCCTTCCATTGAAAGAAAGAAACAAGCCTGGCTGGATATTTCCTTATGCCAGGTGTATAAGCGACCCCTCCTCCTGTTATCCAGAATATTTATATGTTTTTTTTTTTTTTTATCATTTGCCATTTTTTCCTGATAGTCCTTTAAGAATCTTAAATTTCTTATTTTTTAATGCAGTGGAACTGGTGCATTTGTAGTTACGTTTCCATTTTGAGATGCATACGTGTCAGCATTTAATTTGTGTTGCCTATAGATGTTTGAGGAAATAAAGCCTGCACCATAAGTTGTTTCGTTTTTAAGCTATCAACAATTTTGTTTCTATTTAATAAAGAATAGTGTGGATTGTTATGTTGATTAGAGTACACCCCCCACTGCATGCATTATATGGATAGACCACGTCCCTCTCCTGTAAAACAACAAAACTTAAAATGTCCAATAACTCCAATGATCACACCACACACTGCTCCATTTGACTTAGAAATACAACAAGACCCAAGAATTTGGTGGGAAAAGTTCTGGGCCCAGGGACATAACATGGGCCCTGAGGTAAAGGCTGAGCCCCCCATAAACTATAATCTGGCGAGCAAAATGGTGGGACCCCAAAGTGAATTTTGCCAGTGAATCTGTCCCTCCCTGCACTCAAGGCCCATGTCATGCCCCCTGTCCAACACTTTTCCGACCAGATTCTAGTTTATGGGGGTCCAGTCAGGTGCTATAACCTGGGGTCCCCTCATGGGTTGGGAAAATGGTAGGGTCCTGGGGCATGACATGGGCCCTAAAGTAATGTGTACATGTCCTGCCCCCCACAATGGACTGCCTCAATAAGTGGGGAAAGTGGTGGGGTCTAGTGGAAAGACATGGGCCCCAGGCCGATCACCTCCCTCACCGCGGGACATCCGAGATCGGGATGTCCCGCGGTGAGGGACCCCCCCCAAAACACCCAAAAAACGTACCTAATCGGCGCGCACCCTCTAGAGGTGCGCGCACCCGCACCGGCCGTTTGTGAAGGAGGCGGCGGCGGACGCGCTGTGTTGTCCGCCGCTGTCACCCGCTTGTCCGTCGGCGGTGGGAGCGTGGTGAGGTGAGTTTTGGGGGCTTTCTGGGGGGTTTCAAACAGCGGGGCACCCTTAATCGGGGTGCCCCCCTGAAGTGGACCAAAACCCAGGATAGTCAAAATCCTGGGTGTTGGTCCAATTTAAAGAGTGTCCATGAGGGAGTAGTTCCATGGAAGTGGGGTGGCCCATGTCCTTTTACCCCCATTGCTAAAGAGAACTGTGTACTGTGAACTGCAAACTTAGAGTTGCACATTAACTGAACCTGTGTTGGATTTACTGAATGCTTTTCAACTGTGCTGAGATCTGTCTTTGGATTAGGGTTTCTGCTTCTCTTTCTTGGATATGATATGAGCTTTTGTCTTGCCAACATGTAAATAAAGAGGAACTAAACTGTTTAAGGAATACAGTTGTGGTGTTAAAGTCTGTTGACCTGCCGTAAAAGTACAGAGACATACTTTGGCCTATTGGATTGCTATTACAGTGATATCTGCTGCTCTAAGTGTAAGTTCTGGGCCTGTGACATACCCCCACTTGAGCTTTAATCCCCCATAGCTCTTATGGGCCGTGGGTTTTTTTTGCCCCTTGGGCTTTGGGGAGGCGGGTAATGGGGCTGGCAGTTAAAGTCACCCACTGGTTGGCAGGTGATGTGCCAGCCCCCTCCTATGAATTGTTATAGGGGTGTCGTGGATGTAGTTCACAAAGGGTTAAATATAAAAAACACACAGACACAGATAATAAAGTATGTTATTTATTCATTTATTAATACTTACCTCTGATCCATCCCAGATTACTGTGTTCAGCACCGATCACTCTGTCTTCTACTCTCACTCCTGTTGCTAGGAGCCTTTTATACTGGCTGAGTGAGAGGAAATCAAGGATTAATTTAAAAAAATTACATAGGGGCCCCTCCATGTGGGTGGGCAGCCTTTTTCCATGTTTTTTAAGGGTTTTAAGGGTCTGATGTGACTGACTTAATTCTTTACAACTTTTACATGCTCGGTCTAGCACCTACAATTTATCACCTTGGAAGTGACCACCCATTTGGTTTAGAATTGAACGAATGCCTTCCACCATTTGAATCAGCGCTATAAACTACCAAACATATTGCTCTTAATAGTTAATTTGGATTTTAGGCAAGCCTTGGACTTTTTTTTTGGTGAGATTTAGTGAGATTAAACTGAATTACCAAATCAGTTATGCTTGTTTTGTTTATTGTTGTCGCAAAACTCTGACATACAACTTTTTTTTAACAGTGTGAGCCCATAGGCTACTAAGATTCCCAAACAAATTCCCAACCAAAAAATGGCTACCAAATGTGTTTTTCCTTATTGCTAAGGCGAGTGGCCTGCAACGTCTGGTGGGTCTATGGCTTCCATGCGTGCCAGGTTGTCATTTTGCCGCTGGCACTGTGCTACTTGGAGGTCATGGTGGAGCAGCATTATGTGTCTCTGCATGCTTTGGTGAAACTGGGCTATGCTTTGTGTGAAGGCTCTGCTATTTGCTCGCCAATCCACCTCCATCAACTGCACCTGCCTTAAAAGGGGAAGATGGTGACTTGCCTTAGGCCGTTGTTATCTTTCCCAGGTAGGGACACTTGCAGCTGGAGCTGTGCATGGCCTTTCCACATAAAAACGAGTCTTGCATTCTGCTATCTTTTTCAGACCCCTCCCCAGCCAGCAGGGCTCTCTCCCTCCCCCAAGATGGCGTGTTATTGCACCGGCGCATGTTAACTTACTCCAACTTACTCCAATGCCACTGGCTGCCCCACTGCAGAATGGAGTGAGCAGCACCCTGCGAGCAGTGAGTTACCGCACCTCAGAGAAGACCCTACCAGACAGAAGAATCCCGGAACCTATCCAGCAGAGGTTGTTAATATGTCATATACAAGCATGCCCTGGAATATAGGTGATGATCTCACAACTGACAGCCAACCAGGTCTTCATATAGACTCTGCTGTAACTGCCATTTGGCGATTGGTTGGCGATTCTGCTGCATGCAGCAAACTCTCCATAGTGTAGATACAATCTATAAACCAGAGAACCCTCCAAGCTTCTGGAAAAACTATGCTGCCAGAATGAGGTCTTACATATTATGTTCCGGAAGATAAGGGGGGCACTAATTGTGTAGTGGATGTACCCAGCAGCAAAGTTGAGGCTACACTGAAATGATGACGGGTTGGGAGCCCCTTGGGGGAGGCCCTGTATAGGACAAATAGGCAAGGGAAGGAAAGACAGGGTAGGACACCTATTTGTTCCTGGGAAACTTTCTTGATGTCTCTGGGCAGGGATGGATAGGAGGAACAGGCTTCTGCGTTGGTATGCCCTGAAGTGGAAGTGGTGGTGCCCAGGGATTTTGTTACATCGGTGGAGGTGGTCTGGCATCCTCCTCTGCCTCAGGAGGCCACTCTGGGGGTGCGTGTGAGTATGCCATAGCTTCTGCAGCTGGGAGCTCCACAGTCAGGCATCATGGGCAGCCCAGGATCCATCACGACAGAGGCATCAGGTGGAGCTACTCCTTGAGTCAGGCAGCATGGAGGTGACCAAGGGGTATAAAAGAGGTTGAGAGAGTGGCACAGTCACAGTCTGAAGCTGAGTAAGGGATGCAGGGAAAAGAGGAGAGCAGAACACTGCGGTGAGCAAGGCAGTCAGAGTAAGTCTATGTCCCAGCCCTTCATGGAATGGCCCCACCTATGCTGGCTCAGACTCTCCCCCCCCCCCCCCCCGCTTCTGTGATCCCTGTTTTGGATTCCAAATTCAAAACATTAATTTCTGGGAGAAGTTCATGTTTGTGTTCTGGCTCCGGACATCAGCTGTTCGGTACATACCTCCAATTTTACAGCCTGAATTCACTAACCCCTAATCTCCAGCAGTATGAGGGTGGTGAACTGTATGGTTTTTAAAACTTTCATATATGTTGAGGACAACGTTTGTTAAAAGTTAGGGGAAATGTAACAGGGTTAACCTGCAATGTAGATATTTTCATTTGAATACTTTGTTTATTCTTTGTAATAACTGGATATTGTTATTTGTTTTTATTTAATAGTGAAGGATATCTATATTGGTGAGTTGAGGAATGTGGACTCAATGCTAGGCTTCAGTAGCATCAGAGCAGTTAGGATGTGCTTTGCTGGCTTAGTGACAATGAGGTAGCTACTCCTGGACTCAAAAAGGCTTTATCAGCCAGCATGACAGCCCAGTCTATGCTGTGATTTATGGAGGAGAAAAAAATCTCTCCTTAGGAAAAGAATTCTGCTTGTCTCACTGCCTACTTCCTGCTTTAATTGTCCCTTGACCATCTTATTACAATATTTTAGGGCAAGTTTGCTCAAGGCCTCCACTCTTCCTTCCAACTCTATGCCAGGGATTGTCCTGGTTACATGGCCCCTTCTTTGGGGTGTGTGAGGTGGTCGCCATCCCAGCCTCTCTGTAATGACATACTAGGAGCTCTCAACTAGTCCATAAGTCATTTATTTATAATCTTTTTTTTTAACTTCTTCTTGTGCTTCACTTTCTCCTTTTCTTTTTTATTTCATGACCCCTCCATCTTCCTCTCTTTCCCAAATCCCCTCTATTTCACGTTTTTTTCCACATTCCCTCCATCTCTCTTTTCCAGTATCTTTCTTTAGCTCTCTATTTTTCTTTCTCTCTCTTTATCTTTGCTTCTTTCCTCATCTCTCTTTCCCGTTCTTTCTTTTTTCTGTCCATTCTTTCTCCCACTGCCTCTCTCTTTATTTCTCTTGTCCTCATTTTTCTCCTGCCTTTCTCTCTTTCTTTTCATCTCTCTTTATTTTTTTTTCCTGCTTTCCTATTTTTTTCCCCTCTCAGCTGTTCCACTGCACAGCTGTTTCCTGTCCCCATCATAGAGAGTCCCATGCTTAATCCTGAAGGCTAAACTTTAACTGTAGAGGCAACCCAAACCAGGACCCCTCAGGGGCTAATGTTAAGTCACTTTTGACTGTAGGTGTGCTTTAAACTGTCCCTAAACTAGGAAGGCAATACAAAATCTCACCTTCCAGCTTTTCATTACTAGCAGTTTACCTAATCAAGCAACATGTCTGCTTTTCTCCGGATGACTGGAACCTGGATTGGCTTATGGCCAATGGCTCATTGCAGCTGCTGGCCTGGCCCATTGCCTGCCTCTACCTTCAGATGTGAGGAGGAGACACTTGACGTGATGACGTGATTTGGCAAACGGCTCTGATCTGTTGACAGTTGGGAGTGCATGCTCCCACATCCTCTGCACCCACGGCGTTGTGCGAACGCTCCCTTCCCAGCCATTCAGATACCCGGCTATGACTGGAATGAATAGGGAGTGCCGAATAACATCACCACAGCAAGCCGCTCTGATTGGATGGGAGCCCGCGCATACGCCATTGGACCGGGGCAGAGGTAAGCAGATCGGGCAATTTGGAGGGTTATACACAGCGAGGCATCCCGAATCCGGAAGCGGAACAAAATGTGGCAAAGTAAACAAACCTGGGTTTTGTTCCGCTTTAAAGGCTTATACATTGCATTTTATCTGCCTTTTAATTCAGTTAGATGCAGCTAGACAACAGAGACAGAGGGTGCTTGCTTTCACTAATTATGGAGCAACAATGATGGTCCCCCCGATCATCTGGGCCCCCGGTGTGGTCACAGTCCTTGCACCCCTCACGTTATGCCCCTGCCCAGAAGGTCAAGGGGCCCCATCATTGTTGCTCCTCCACCTTATTTATTAGATTTGTGCTCACCTGGCATCATTTAGAGAAAGGAAGCTCCATTTGTTTCTGCTGTTTCAGTTTTTAAGCAGAAGAAAGCCTAAGAATTCACCTTACCCAGGTTTCGTTTCTTTCTCCCAATTCAGGATGCCGTGTTGTGTGAAACCCCGGACAAAGCCTGTAATCAGCCTGTAAACACATATCTTTTCCAAGTATAACAGTGCATTCGCAGGTTCTCATCCAATGAGAGCCATCTGCCTTGACTATATCATTGAGCAAACGGCTCTCATTGACTCTCATTGGGGATTACATGCTGGCGCAGCCCAAGCTGTGTGGCTGAAAACAATGAGAGACGTTTGTTGAATGAAATAGTCATGGCAGATGGCTCTCATTGGATGAGAGTCTGAATATGCATAAGTGGTTAGCGGTGCCCTGGAGAGTCTAACACAGTAGGGCATTCCGATTTGGGATGCCCCGGGGAAAAACCTGTGATTCCAGGGCGGCTGCAGGGTGGGTTTTGTTCTGCTTTAAAGCTGACCTGATTACGTCTCCCCAGGGCATGTGGAATTAGGATCGTCACTTGCATCCTTTTCCCTCCATGCACTGTAACTGAATGGCTAGAGTAGCCGTGCAGAGCTGCAGAATGCAAGTGATACCACCGTCCTCTATACATGCACGTAGGCTCAATGAAAGGTAAGAAAAGACAGCTATCCGGGGGTTTTGGGTATGTCATACTGGTTTTGGTCTACTTTAAAATCCTTTAGGCAAAGTTTTTTTCCTTGCTTTTTTTCTGTCTTTTTTATTTATACATTTTTGTAGGATCAAAACGGGGGGGGGGGGGGGGGGGGGTTGTGGGCTTGCCAGACATTGTGGCTGTACTAGCGGCCCTGCACCCAGTCACTGCAGTACCTTTGCTGCTGCTGTGAATAGATGACTTTCTGTCTACTATCTGTCACTCCAAATCCTTACCAGCAGGTTCCATTGGATCTGTTGCTCAGTGCCAAGAAGGTCAGTGATGTTTTGATAAATCCTCCAAATTGTGCTCAGCATGGGAAAGGGATGGGGGAAATGGTCTAAAATATACTTAAAGAGGACTGACTATTTATTATGTAGCAGCAGTGCAGTCTGGGTTGGGCTGCCCATCTTTGTATGGGCTTTGCTAAATGAAAGACTAGAGCACATTACTGACATAGAAGGATCCAGAAAGAGGTATCAAGCATCCCCCTTGTTCTGTAACCAACCTGCCCAACCTGGGCTGTGCAGTTGCTGCATACCAAAGAGGGAGTCCAGTTATTTCTGACCAGAGTTCCTCTTCAAGGTCTACTTTAGTCTTTTCCAGCTTCACTAGCTCCTCATGTTGTACTCTTCACTTGTTATTTGTAATACAAAGAACACAGTAAAAAATGGAACCATGAGCTACAGGGCTCATCTCCTCTATACTTTTAATTAATCTCTAGATGACATACTATGTGTAACCTTTGCTCTTCTTAAGACCTTTTCTACTTCTCTCCCGAGATCTCCCTTGTCGCCAGAATTGCTCACAAATTCTTCCTTTTCTTTACAATTACCACTTGTGTTCCATTCAATATCCTCCAGATGTATATACTAGAGATGAGCGAATCGATTCGGACGAACCCGAATTCGTTCCGAATTTCATGAAATATTCGATTCTGAACGAATCCAAATTTCCCTGTGATTTAATCGTTCAAATTTTTTCTTTAAACTCCATTTACTGCAATTACAGGCATTGTAAAATGGTGGAGGGACATGTCTGGACATATCCCCTGGGGCAAGGTATCATGGGAAGGTCACATGCAGCCTATCAGCAGCCAGGAACCCCGGTGATGTCACAGCAGTATATAAGCGGCGGCCATCTTGCTGGTGCGCATTTCAGCGTTGTATTGTGGCGAGAACGGAGCTGCGGAGAGACAGGGAGCGACAGGGAAAGACAAACGGAGAGCCAGGGAGAGCCAGGGTGAGCCAGAGAGAGACAGAGAGAGACAGAGAGAGCCAGGGAAAGATCGAGGCAGGGACAGCAGATAAAGTGACAGAGAAAGCCTTTTTTTATTTTCATTTGATTTAATAGCCAGATCACAGTTTTAAATTGCTTTTGTTTCTGCTGCAAAAACCCCTGGCCACTGGGCATCCCATGTTTGCACATTTAATCATATCTGTTACACACAAGCAGGTCTTTCAGCTGATTTTATCTAACTAGACCACAGTTTTAAAAGTGTTTTTGTGTCTGCTTTAAAAACCCCTGAGCACTGGGCATCCCATGTTTGCACATTTAACCGTATCTGTTACACAGAAGCAGGTCTTAAATCTGATTTCATCTAACTAGACAAGAGTTTTTGTAAGAATCTTACCTGCCTCCCGTCCTCGGTCCCGCGGCGCATCATCCGGCGGGTCGCAGCTTCCTGTCTTGCGGCGGCCCCGTCAGTCTGCTGCTCCTGGGCGCCGCTGTCAGGCTCTGGGTGCGGCGGCGGGGCGCTGCGGTCCCGCTGCAGATCGTGCGGTGGGGGCAGGCGGCCCCTCAACTTCTTCGGCCGGCGCGGCTGTGCCTTCCCTGGGCGGGAGCGTGCCCGGCCAATCACGTGGGCGCGCGCGTGCGCGACCACGATTAGCTTATGCCCCCCGGCGGATGCGCTGGGAGCAGTTTAACTTGTCCAATTCTATGGTTCCAGATGGGAGACGGGCCCAGGGACTGGATTGCCTGTCTGGCCTGGGCGGTCCAGTCCCTGGAACCGCTCCTATTGGGTATTGTTCAAAGTTGCACCAATCAGCACACTTCCCTCTCTATCACTAGGTCCCCCTTCCCATTGGTCAGTTTTCCCTTTATTACTGTGCTGCCCCATTTTCCAGTGCCCGTTATAGCCTCTGGTGAATAGGGTGCGCTTACTAGTCTGCTTTGTTAGTTTCAACTCGGCTTCGTCTCTGACCATCCTTGCCTGCTGCCCGCCCTGACCTTTTGGCCTGTCCTGACTTCGCTTTTGTCTGATCCCTCTGATACCGCGCTCTGTGACCACCCGGCTTGACCTCGGCTTGCTTTGACGATTCTTCGCTTGACCCCTTGGATACCGCGCTCTGTGACCACCCGGCTTGACCTCGGCTTGTTTTTGGACCTCTCTGTGGGATTCTCCACCTTTAATCCCATTCACATTCCGGCATCCATATTCGGGATACCCCGCCGTTCATCCGTCTCCACCTTAAGCCAGTAATCTTTGCGCCAACTAAGTCCTGGGGGTAACCGAGTCTGGAGAGGCACATTCCGCGTCTCCTGCGAGCGGGGACTTGTCTAAAGGCAGAAGAGGCGGTGGAGATTGGGGATTACCTGGCTTAAGAGAGACGGGTGTCCGGCGCCTTACAGTATAACGGGCCGAAAAGAATGGACCAGATATTGGAGCAGGTGCAGGCCTTAACCGCGGCTGTGGAGCACCTAGCCCATCGCGTGGCGGCCCAGGAGAACCGTCCAGCTCCTATCAACACCAGCCCTCAAGGGGCTTCGGCCGCATCACCAGTGGAACCCAAAATTCCACTTCCAGAGAAGTTTTCTGGAGACAGAGCCAAATTTGCCAATTTTCGGGATTCGTGCAAGCTCTACTTTCAACTTCGACCAGTCTCGTCCGGGTCACAGGAGCAGCGCGTGGGTCTGGTCATTTCCCTCCTCCAAGGGGATCCACAATCATGGGCCTTCAGTCTGTCGCCCCAGGATCCGGCACGTCTTTCCGTGGATAGTTTCTTCTCAGCTATGGAGATTTTATACGATGATCCTGACAGAGGGGCCACAGCAGATGCAAAGCTCCGCACCTTACGCCAAGGACGTCGGCCAGCCGAGGAATATTGTTCGGAGTTTCGACGATGGGCGGTCGATTCGCGTTGGAACGATCCGGCGTTATGCGGTCAGTTCAGGCTAGGCTTGTCTGACTCCATCAAGGACATTCTAGTGAACTATCCAGTTCCTCAAACCTTGGACGAAACTATGCATTTGGCCATACGCATTGACCGACGTCTGCGGGAGAGACGCCTGGAAAAAGGGTCACATCCCGACTCCAGCTTGAGAGCCGAAGTCCCAGCCTTGCCTTCCTCTGAGGAGCCTATGCAGCTGGGCGCAACCAGGCTCACTGAAGCTGAGAGACGTCGGCGCTTGTCAGAGGGTCTATGCCTTTACTGTGGCGGAATAGGACACATGGTCAGAGCCTGTACCAAGAAGCCGTCGGGAAACTTCAGAGCCTAGGGGGGATCGAGGGGACCCACCTAGGCTGTAAGGTATCTCCTCATGTATTGTCTCCATTTGTGATTCCGGTCCAGGTAAAAATTGACCTAGAGAGTATAAATTTGGAAGCTCTCTTAGATTGTGGAGCAGCTGGGAACTTCCTTGACTTTGGTTTAGCTCAAAGTCTAGGAATTCCGCTCCAGTCCCTTCCTGTAGCCATTCGGGTCTCTGCCATTGATGACACACCAATTGCGGGGGGGCTCGTTCAATATAAAACCCCACCAGTCTTACTTAGGGTGGGAGCGGGGCATTCTGAATCAATTTCCCTTTTAGTTCTAAAAATGCCTTCTACCCCTCTAGTTCTTGGGTTACCTTGGCTACAGAAGCATAATCCCCAAATTGATTAGGTAACTAGGCAAATAGTTAAATGGGGCCCTCAATGCTTTCATTCCTGTCTGGAACTTCCAGTGCGAGCCACTCAATTATTCCCTGAAGAAGTGCCTAGCCCATATCTAGATTTTTCTGATGTATTTTCCGAAAAAGCGGCTGATAAACTCCCCCCCCATAGACCTTGGGATTGCCCCATCGAGCTCCTTCCGGGTACTATGCCGCCTAGGGGGAAAATCTTCAATTTAACACGAGCCGAAAACCTTGCCATGCGGGAGTATATCGCAGAGAACCTAAAGAAGGGTTTTATACGGGCTTCCTCTTCCCCGGCAGGAGCAGGGTTTTTCTTTGTCGAGAAAAAAGATGGGGGACTCCGTCCCTGTATCGATTACCGGGGTTTGAATAAAATAACGGTTAAAAATAAGTATCCTCTGCCTTTAATTGATGGGCTGTTTACTCAGGTGGTTGGGGCCCAAGTGTTTTCCAAATTAGATCTCCGCGGGGCTTATAACCTTATTAGGATTCGGCAGGGAGATGAATGGAAAACAGCTTTTAATACCCACGAGGGGCATTATGAGTACCTGGTGATGCCATTTGGCTTGTGCAACCCTCCCGCTGTCTTTCAGGATTTTGTGAACGAAATCTTTAGAGAATACTTGGGTCGTTTTGTGGTAGTTTACTTGGATGATATTCTGATTTTTTCCTCCTCGCTATCAGAACATCGTAAACATGTTCGTCTGGTTTTACAAAAGCTCAGGGAGAATCATTTATTTGCCAAATTGAAAAAATGTCAATTTGAGGTTACTGAAGTTCCCTTTTTGGGTTACATCATTTCTAATACCGGTCTTTCCATGGATCAATCCAAGGTTAAAGCGGTTCTGGAGTGGGAGCAACCCAAGGATCTGAAGGGTTTACAGAGATTTTTGGGGTTCGCCAACTTCTATAGAAGATTCATTAAAAATTTTTCCACCCTGGTAGCCCCTCTCACTAATCTCACTAAGAAAGGAGGGTATCCTGCTGTCTGGCCAGAACAATCCGTCTTGGCTTTCAGGGAATTAAAGAAAGTTTTTAGTTCTGCCCCTGTGTTAGTGCACCCGGACTGCCAATTACCCTTTATCGTGGAAGTTGATGCCTCCGAACTTGGTGTGGGAGCAGTGCTTTCGCAATATAGCGGTTCTCCTGAGCGCCTTCATCCCTGTGCCTTCTTCTCCAAAAAATTTACCTCTGCCGAGAGAAATTACGATATTGGGAATCGAGAACTATTGGCAGTTAAATTGGCATTTCAAGAATGGAGACATTGGCTGGAAGGGGCTCAATTTCCCGTTACCGTCTTTACTGACCATAAGAACTTAGAGTATATTCAATCTGCTAAAAGATTGACTCCAAGGCAGGCTCGCTGGTCTCTGTTGTTCTCTCGGTTCAATTTTTCCATTCCTTACAAACCGGGGTCTAAGAATGTGAAGGCTGATGCTTTGTCGCATAGTTTTTCTTCTTCTACTTTACCCGAGGGGAAAAATTTGCCCATCTTACCCCAGTCTCTGGTAGTAGCTGCTATCCAGCCAGAGATTCCTGACTTAACCCAATTCCAGTCTGAAGCTCCGCCCGAGAAACCCAGTTATGCCCAATTCGTGCCCGCTGCCTATCGGGCTGCTATTTTATATCAGTTCCATGATTCTAAGACGGCAGGTCATCCTGGTCTCAAGAAAACCATCTCCTTGCTGTCTCGCCAGGTCTGGTGGCTGTCTCTTAGAAAAGACGCACAACAGTATGTGCGAGCCTGTAAAGTTTGTGCCCGGAGTAAATCATTAAGACACTCTCCTGAGGGTTCCTTACTTCCATTGCCCATTCCCTCCCGCCCCTGGACCCATCTGGCCATGGATTTTATCACTGATCTTCCACCTTCCCAAGGGTGCACTGTCATTTGGGTGGTGGTAGATCGGTTTAGTAAGATGGCTCACTTTATTCCATTAAAAAAGCTACCTACAGCTCAGGTCCTGGCCCAACTTTTTGTCACACACATATTTAAAATCCATGGTATCTCGGAGGATGTTGTGTCAGATAGGGGGGTCCAGTTTGTTTCCCGTTTTTGGAGGGCTTTTTGTGCCAAGTTGGGGTTCACTGTCTCCTTATCATCTGCGTTTCATCCTCAGTCCAATGGGCAAACGGAAAGAACGAACCAATCCCTGGAGCAATATTTACGTTGTTTCATTTCGGATGTCCAGGCGGATTGGGTGTTGTTTCTTCCATTTGCTGAATTTGCCCTTAATAATGCCACACATACCTCCACTGGGGTGTCTCCGTTTCGTTGTGTTTACGGAAAAGATTTGAAATTTTCGGCCTTGTTGGATCGGCCTTCTAGAGTGCCTTCTCTTGATGAATGGATGTCCCAGTGGCCGGAGTTATGGAATAAAATTCAGCAACACCTGTCTAAGGCTGTTCTCCAACAAAAAAATTTTGCTGATCGTAGGCGATATAATAATCCTGATTATATGGTTGGCGATTTGGTGTGGCTTTCGACAAAGAATCTGGCCTTACGCCAACCCTCTGCCAAGTTGGGTCCGAGATTTATTGGCCCCTTTCCCATACTGCAGAGAATCAATCGGGTTACCTATCGTCTGGATCTCCCGCCCTCTATGAGGATTTGTAACTCATTTCACGTTTCCCTTTTGAAACCTGCCAGAAACTTTGAACCTGATAACCCTCCGGATCCCATTCTAGTTGAAGGGCAACAGGAATTTGAGGTTGCTCGGGTTCTGGATTCTCGCTTTTTTCGAAATTCCCTTCAGTATTTAATTGATTGGAAGGGTTACGGTCCTGAGGAAAGATCATGGGTTCCGGCCAGGGAGGTTCATGCGCGGAGGTTGGTGAGGAAATTTCATAAGGAGAATCCTCAGAAACCCAGGTTGGAGGGTCCGGTGGCCCCTCCTCAGGGGGGGGGGTAATGTAAGAATCTTACCTGCCTCCCGTCCTCGGTCCCGCGGCGCGTCATCCGGCGGGTCGCAGCTTCCTGTCTTCCGGCGGCCCCATCAGTCTGCTGCTCCTGGGCGCCGCTGTCAGGCTCTGGGTGCGGCGGCGGGGCGATGCGGTCCCGCTGCAGATCGTGCGGTGGGGGCAGGCGGCCCCTCAACTTCTTCGGCCGGCGCGGCTGTGCCTTCCCTGGGCGGGAGCGCGCGCGACCACGATTAGCTTATGCCCCCCGGCGGCGCTGCTCCCAGCGCATCCGCCGGGGGCAAGTTTAACTTGTCCAATTCTATGGTTCCAGATGGGAGACGGGCCCAGGGACTGGATTGCCTGTCTGGCCTGGGCGGTCCAGTCCCTGGAACCGCTCCTATTGGGTATTGTTCAAAGTTGCACCAATCAGCACACTTCCCTCTCTATCACTAGGTCCCCCTTCCCATTGGTCAGTTTTCCCTTTATTACTGTGCTGCCCCATTTTCCAGTGCCCGTTATAGCCTCTGGTGAATAGGGTGCGCTTACTAGTCTGCTTTGTTAGTTTCAACTCGGCTTCGTCTCTGACCATCCTTGCCTGCTGCCCGCCCTGACCTTTTGGCCTGTCCTGACTTCGCTTTTGTCTGATCCCTCTGATACCGCGCTCTGTGACCACCCGGCTTGACCTCGGCTTGCTTTGACGATTCTTCGCTTGACCCCTTGGATACCGCGCTCTGTGACCACCCGGCTTGACCTCGGCTTGTTTTTGGACCTCTCTGTGGGATTCTCCACCTGTAATCCCATTCACATTCCGGCATCCATATTCGGGATACCCCGCCGTTCATCCGTCTCCACCTTAAGTCAGTAATCTTTGCGCCAACTAAGTCCTGGGGGTAACCGAGTCTGGAGAGGCACATTCCGCGTCTCCTGCGAGCGGGGACTTGTCTAAAGGCAGAAGAGGCGGTGGAGATTGGGGATTACCTGGCTTAAGAGAGACGGGTGTCCGGCGCCTTACAGTTTTAATTGTTTTGTGTCTGCTTTAAAAACCCCTGGCCACTGTGCATCCCATGTTTGCACATTTAACCCTATCTGTTACACAGAAGCAGGTCTTTCAGCTGATTTCATCTAACTAGACCAGAGTTTTAATTGTTTTGTGTCTGCTGTAAAAACCCCTGGCCACTGTACATCCCATGTTTGCACATTTAACCCTATCTGTTACACAGAAGCAGGTCTTTCAGCTGATTTCATCTAACTAGAGCAAAGTTTTAAAAGTGTTTTTGTGTCTGCTTTAAAAACCTCCAAGCACTGGGCATCCCATGTTTGCACATTAAACCCTATCTGTTACACAGAAGCAGGTCTTTCAGCTGATTTCATCTAACTAGAGCACAGTTTTAATTGTTTTTGTGTCTGCTGTAAAAACCCCTGGCCACTGTGCATCCCCTGTTTGAACATTTAACCATATCTGTTACACAGAAGCAAGTCTTAAAGCTGATTTCATCTAACTAGAGCACAGTTTTAATTGTTTTTGTGTCTGCTTTAAAAACCCCTGAGCACTGGGCATTCCATGTTAGCAGATTTAACCCTATCTGTTACACAGAAGCAGGTCTTAAAGATGATTTCATCTAACTAGACCAGAGTTTTAATTGTTTTTGTGTCTGCTGTAAAAACCCCTGGCCACTGTGCATCCCATGTTTGCACATTTAACCCTATCTGTTACATAGAAGCAGGTCTTAAAGCTGATTTCATCTAACTAGAGCACAGTTTAAATTGTTTTTGTGTCTGCTTTAAAAACCCCTGAGCACTGTGCATCCCATGTTTGCACATTTAACCCTATCTGTTACACAGAAGCAGGTCTTAAAGCTGATTTCATCTAACTAGAGCACAGTTCAAATTGTTTTTGTGTCTGCTTTTAAAACCCCTGAGCACTGGGCATCCTATGTTAGCACATTTAACCCTATCTGTTACACAGAAGCAGGTCTTAAAGCTGATTTCATCTAACTAGACCAGAGTTTTAATTGTTTTTGTGTCTGCTGTAAAAACCCCTGGCCACTGTGCATCCCATGTTTGCACATTTAACCCTATCTGTTACACAGAAGCAGGTCTTAAAGCTGATTTCATCTAACTAGAGCACAGTTTTAATAGTTTTTGTGTCTGCTTTAAAACCCCCTGGCCACTGTGCATCCAATGCTTGCACATTTAACCCTATCTGTTACACAGAAGCAGGTCTTTCAGCTGACTTCATCTAACTAGACCAGAGTTTTAAAAGTTTTTGTGTCTGCTGTAAAAACCCCTGGCCACTGTGCATCCCATGTTTGCACATTTAACCCTATCTGTTACACAGAAGCAGGTCTTAAAGCTGATTTCATCTAACTAGAGGACAGTTTTCATTGTTTTTGTGTCTGCTTTAAAAACCCTGAGCACTGGGCATCCCATATTTGCACATTTAACCTTATCTGTTACACAGAAGCAGGTCTTAAAGCTGATTTCATCTAACTAGAGCACAGTTTTAATTGTTTTTGTGTCTGCTTTAAAAACCCCTGGCCACTGTGCATCCCCTGTTTGCACATTTAACTCTGTTACACAGAAGCAGGTCTTTCAGCTGATTTCATCTAACTAGAGCACAGTTTAAAAAGTGTTTTTGTGTCTGCTTTAAAATCTCCTGAGCACTCGCGAGGGATGGGCTTGAAACCCGAAGGGAGTTCTGCAGTATTAAGTAACGTTGCCTTATGCCCCGTCCCAACTTTCCGGGAGTGACTGCAGCGCTTGATAGCAGCTGCACGGGTCCACCAATGGTAGCGTCAAATGTCACCTTTCGGGTTTTAGGTCTTAAACTCCCTCACAAACTGGGATTCTTATTCAAGCTGCGTTGTTCTATGCTGTTCAGTGTTAAAGAGTTTATGCTAGGGTATAGCAGACCATCTCCCTAGTCAAGTAGAAAAAATACAGGGCTCATTAAGGATCAACCTCGCCTCAATAAACCAATGGTTATAATTGATACAATAACAAATACCTTTTAATATTGTTAAATAAGTTTTCACATAAAAACTTTTTTTACACTCAGTACAAAGACCCAGTGTGTGTTATATATGTATATATTTTTTCGATGTAACAATTACAATCCATATAAACACATAGAAAATAGGCACTGCTTTGATGAAAAATTACACAGTGTGAGCAATGATAGACTAGTTTGACCTTGTCCTGCAGAGCAGACTAGTTTCGCTGTAATAAGCTTCCTCAGTGTCTGCTAGGAACTCAAACAATTTCAATTTCACTGCATCTGTGAAAATACAGCATAGCATACACAAAAAAATATTTTGTTAAGCAACTATGGTATCAAATGAACATTATTTATAAGGACATCAGTATAAACATAATATTGTACCTGATAGTGCAGGGCAGCTGCTTCTGTTCATTGGGCAAATTTTACACCATCGTATAGGTCACAGCCTTAATCACGGAGTTTAATATGGGTAGTTGAAGTAGGCAAAAATAGTGCCCTTCTACGGAGTTTTCACCAAAAGATGTTAGAAAAATCATAAGATTAGATAAATAAAGATGGCTACACTAGCCATCAAAATGCTAACTTCCCCCGGGTTCACCCAGTACTGCTCAGAGATAGATAGCTAGGTGCAGTATAGTGCCAGGGAATCTTTAAGTACATATTTAGTGGCGTCATAATTGCGGAATTGTGAAGGGCTATTCCACTAGTGCCCCTCAGAATATAGGTAAAGGGTTGGATATAATGGCCATAGGGCAATGCCCATCCTTATTAAATGGTAAAGAATAAGTATATAATTGCACCATATGAGTAAGGTACCTGACATAGAATGCTTGATATTATATTGACTGGCCCTGCACCTCTGGGTGCCGAAGGGCGTGTTCGCGTGTCGTCTCCGCCGATGTTAGAAGATGCGGGATAAGCCGCATAAGCAGGAAACAGTCTGCACGCTGATGCGCCACGTGATGGCGTCCTCCGTCCCCCCTCGCCGCCGCTGGAATGCGGCTATGGAGGCCGAGAGGACACGTATAAAGGACGCCAACGTCACTTCCAGCGGCTGGGGCACACAATGCGGAAGGCACTAGGCCGAAATGCATGTGCTTCCCAGCCAAACTGAAGTGACGCGGCAACCGGCCGCTTATTTGCCTAAATGCCACAGCTATAGTCACCATCTTAATGGAGACCACTACATACACAGCGAGAAAACAGGGGGAAAGGGGAAAAATATGTATATCCCCTATAGGGCGTGAGGAGTCGAAGTTACCAACTGCGTAAAATTAGTTATATTAAGGTACCATACCAGAATCAGTATGCAACAGAACCTCACAATTTAATGCCACAGAAGATCAATAAAATAAAGTTATATCTGAATGCAACCATATAGGGAAGCGACAGCTGTGCATGGCATATTGCGTATGTGTATAGCCCACACAGAAACGGAATCCCGGAACTATATGATTTGGCCAGACAAAAATAGATGTAAATATAACATTATTAGCCCAATATTAATACCTGGGATTTGGTAATCAACTTATGTTAAGACTAGTAAGAGATTTGCTTAGTGGGAATTGACCCTCTATAAGAAGCAGGTGCCCTGCACTGGAAACAAAGAGCAGGGAAAAAAACAGGGGATACATGAAAGAAAACACATACATGCACTTTATCCGAGATGAGGACCCACTTATTTGGCAATCAAAAATAGCCACCTGATGTTACAAAGGGTTATGTTACAAAAAGGAAAAAGTTAATTCATACAAACTATATCTATAAAAAAGGTGCAAAGCTTATGGACTCATTAAGACTCGGGGGGCGATGGGCTTTGAAGTGATAAATCCACTAAGTTTCCCTCTGAAGAGTGATCTTTTCTATATCCCCCCCCTGATGTTTGTATGTCCGATTGAAACTACTGTATAAACATAAACCTGACAGTAGTAAAACCCCACTATCCATGATTTGTACATTTACAGAACATCATGCAGAGATTAGGGCCATTGGCATACCCTTACCAACGATCAAACTCTCACATCTCTTATTCCAAAACATCCCATTTTTACATACAGACGAGCAAAAAATTTGAAGGATCATTTAGTCCATAGTCATTTCACAGATACCCTTAAAAAATCATGCTGTACTACGGTTGGTACATATCAGTGCCAAAGTTGTATGATGTGCAAATATGTATATACCACTAAAACATTGATTATTGGTGATAGACCACCTCTGAAACGGAGACATTACCGTATTTTTCGCCCTATAAGACGCACCTGCCCATAAGACGCACCTAGGATTTGGGGGAAGAAAATAAGAAAAAAAATTTTTAAACCAAAAACGCACCATTACAGACAGTGTGGCATTCCCCTATCCAATTCCCATAGGCAGTGTGGGATGCCCCTATTCCATAGACAGTGTAGCATGCCCCCATCCCATTCCCCGTATATCCAGTGTGGCATCCCCCCTCCCATTCCCGATATACCCATTGGCTGTGTGGCATCCCCCTCTCCCCCCATTAGTATAGTCTGCGTGGCATCCCTCTCCCCACATTCCCATAGGCTGTGTGGCATCCCCCTCTCCCCATTAGCATGGGCTGTGTGGCATCCCCCTCCCCCATTATTATAGGCTGTGTGGCCACCCCCTCCCCCATTCCCATAGGCTGTGTGGCATCCCCCTCTCCCCATTCCCATAGGCTGTGTGGCATCCCCCTCCCCCCATTCCCATAGGCTGTGTGGCATACCCCTCCCCCCATTCCCAAAGGCTGTGTGGCATCCCCATCCCCCCATACCCATAGGCTGTGTGGCATCCCCCTCCCCCCATTCCCATAGGCTGTGTGGCATACCCCTCCCCCAATTCCCAAAGGCTGTGTGGCATCCCCATCCCCCCCATTCCCATAGGCTGTGTGGCATCCCCCTCCCCCCATTCCCATAGGCTGTGTGGCATACCCCTCCCCCAATTCCCAAAGGCTGTGTGGCATCCCCATTCCCCCATTCCCATAGGCTGTGTGGCATCCCCCTCCCCCCATTCCCATAGGCTGTGTGGCATCCCCCTCCCCCCATTCCCATAGGCTGTGTGGCATCCCCCTCCCCCCCATTCCCAAAGGCTGTGTGGCATCCCCCTCCCCCCATTCCCATAGGCTGTGTGGCATCCCCCTCCCCCCATTCCCATAGGCTGTGTGGCATCCCCCTCCCCCCATTCCCAAAGGCTGTGTGGCATCCCCCTCCCCCAATTCCCAAAGGCTGTGTGGCATACCCCTCCCCCCATTCCCATAGGCTGTGTGGCATCCCCCTCCCCCCATTCCTATAGGCTGTGTGGCATCCCCATCCCCCCATTCCCATAGGCTGTGTGGCATCCCCCTCCCCCCATTCCCAAAGGCTGTGTGGCATCCCCCTCCCCCCATTCCCATAGGCTGTGTGGCATACCCCTCCCCCCATTCCCAAAGGCTGTGTGGCATCCCCATCCCCCCATTCCCATAGGCAGTGTGGCCCCTCTCCCCCCATTCCCACCCCCTCCCCCCATTAGTATAGGCAGGCGCCATATTAAAAAAAAAAAAAAGTTAAACTCACCTGTCCGCTGACACCGCTGCGCTGAGCGGCTGGCTCCGTGAGTGGGGTGGGCATGGCCTGCGCCGCAGCGTCGACGCAGGCCACGCCCACCCCATTCACGAGCTGGCTCTGTCCCGGCCCCGCCGCTGCGATCGCTGTCTTTTCAGGCAGCGATGACAGCGGCGGGGCCAGAGACAGAGTCCCTGCCGCTCCTCCATCTGCTGTTGTTCTGGGCACATGCAAGCACGAAGGTCCGGGCAGCGGGTGGACGTGGCCTGCGCCGGTGCAAGCCACGCCCACCCACTGCCGGGACCTACGTGCTCGCATGTGCTCTGAGCCCGGCAGCAGATGGAGGAGCGGCAGGGGCTCTGTCTCTGGCCCCGCCGCTGTCATCGCTGCCTGAAAAGACAGCGATCGCAGCGGCGGGGCTGGGACAGAGCCCCTGCCGCTCCTCTGGCCTCTCGCAGTGTGGCAGACAACGCGGGAGCGCCGGGGACGGGTGAGTTTTTATTTTTTTTTTAATTTTTTTTTTTTTTTTTTTTTTACATTCGCCCGATAAGGCGCACTGACATTTTCCCCCCACTTTTGGGGAAAAATAAGTGCGTCTTATAGGGCGAAAAATACGGTATGTCAACTGTAAATCAAGTCACGTTATATATGTTCTGATATGTCCATGTAATCAATTTTACATAGGTAAAACCAACCGACAATTAAGGAAGCGTTTGTATGAACATACCTACGATATACGTACAGGCAACACCAAAACGCCCATAGGCAGACATTTTCTTATCCATCATAACAAAAACCCAGAGGGAATTCGGACAGTGGGACTAGACCGAATCCATACAAACATCAGAGGGGGGATATAGAAAAGATCACTCTTCAGAGGGAAACTAAGTGGATTTATCACTTCAAAGCCCATCGCCCCCCCGGGTCTTAATGAGTCCATAAGCTTTGCACCTTTTTTATAGATATAGTTTGTATGAATCAACTTTTTCCTTTTTGTAACATAACCCTTTGTAACATCAGGTGGCTATTTTTGATTGCCAAATAAGTGGGTCCTCATCTCGGATAAAGTGCATGTATGTGTTTTCTATCATGTATCCCCTGTTTTTTCCCCTGCTTTTTGTTTCCAGTGCAGGGCACCTGCTTCTTATAGAGGGTCAATTCCCACTAAGCAAATCTCTTACTAGTCTTAACATAAGTTGATTACCAAATCCCAGGTATTAATATTGGGCTAATAATTTTATATTTATATCTATTTTTGTCTGGCCAAATCATATAGTTCAGGGCTCCCGGGTGGCTCAGTTTGGATTCCGTTTCTGTGTGGGCTATACCGCAATATGCCATGCACAGCTGTCGCTTCCCTATATGGTTGCATTCAGATATAACTTTATTTTATCTTCTGTGGCATTAAATTGTGAGGTTCTGTTGCATACTGATTCTGGTATGGTACCTTAATATAACTAATTTTAAGCAGTTGGTAACTTCGACTCCTCACGCCCTATAGGGGATATACATATTTTTCCCCTTTCCCCCTGTTTTCTCGCTCTGTATGTAGTGGTCTCCATTAAGATGGCGACTATAGCTATGGCATTTAGGCAATTAAGAGGCCGGGTGCCGCGTCACTTCCGTTCGGCTGGGACGCACATGCATTTCGGCCTAGTGCCTTCCGCATTGTGTGCCCCAGCCGCCGGAAGTGACGTTGGCGTCCTTTATACGTGTCCTCTCGGCCTCCATAGCCGCATTCCAGCGGCAGCGAGGGGGGACGGAGGACGCCATCACGTGGCGCATCAGCGTGCAGACTGTTTCCTGCTTATGCGGCTTACCCCGCATCTTCTAACATCGGCAGAGACGACACGCGAACACGCCCTTCGGCACCCGGAGGTGCAGGGCCAGTCAATATACTATCAAGCATTCTATGCCAGGTACATTACTCATATGGTGCAATTATATACTTATTCTTTACCATTTAATAAGGATGGGCATTGCCCTATGGTCATTATATCCAGCCCTTTACCTATATTCTGAGGGGCACTAGTGGAATAGCCCTTCACAATTCCGCAATTATGACGCCAATAAATAAGTACTTAAAGATTCCCTGGCACTATACTGCACCTAGCCCTAATAGCGGAATCTATCTCTGAGCGGTACTGGGTGAACCCGGGCGAAGTTAGCATTTTGATGGCTAGTGTAGCCATCTTTATTCATCTAATCTTATGATTTCTCTAACATCTTTTGGTGAAAACTCCGTAGAAGGGCACTATTTTTGCCTACTTCAACTACCCATTTTAAACTCCATGATTAAGGCTGTGACCTATACGATGGTGTAAAATTTGCCCAATGAACAGAAGCAGCTGCCCTGCACTATCAGGTACAATATTATGTTTATACTGATGTACTTATAAATAATATTCATTTGATACCATAGTTGCTTAACAAAATATTTTTTTGTGTATGCTATGCTGTATTTTCACAGATGCAGTGAAATTGAAATTGTTTGAGTTCCTAGCAGACACTGAGGGAGCTTAATACAGTGAAACTAGTCTGCTCTGCAGGACAAGGTCAAACTAGTCTATCATTGCTCACACTGTGCAATTTTTTTTTTATGTGTTTATATGGATTGTAATTGTTATGTATGTATATATTTTTTCGATGTAACACACACTGGGTCTTTGTACGGAGTGTAAAAAAAAGTTTTTATGTGAAAACTTTTTTAACAATAATAAAAGGTATTTTTTATTGTATCAATTATAACTAGAGATGAGCGAACCGGTTCGGACGAACCGGAATTCGCTCCGAATTTCAGGAAATATTCGATTCGGCACGAACCCGAATATTTTGTGGTTCGTGCCGATCGAATTTTTCCTGAAATTAAAAAAAAAAAATGCCGGCATGGTGGGAGCCGGCCGGCGGGCCGGTAAAGCCGCCCGGCCCGCTCCCACCATGCCGGCATTTAAAAAAAAAAAAAAAAAAGCATTTTTGCCGGCATGGTGGGAGCGGGCCGGCCCGCTCCGCTGTCAGCGGAACCGGACGGCCCGCTCCGCTGTCAGCGGAACCGGCCGGCCCGCTCCCACCATGCCGGCATTTCAAAAAAAAGCAAACACTTACCTGCAGGTCCGGAGCCCTCTGATGACGCGCCCTCAGATGACAGCTGAGAGCGGCGCCGGCCTCCACGCTCCGGACCTGCAGGTAAGTGTTTGCTTTTTTTTGAAATGCCGGCATGGTGGGAGCGGGCCGGCCGGTTCCGCTGACAGCGGAGCGGGCCGGCCCGCTCCCACCATGCCGGCAAAAATGCTTTTTTTTTTTTTTTTTGTTTTTTAAATGCCGGCATGGTGGGAGCGGGCCGGCCGGCTTTACCGCTCCCACCATGCCGGCATTTATGATGGGGAACTTCGTAAAAGTTCGATTCGGCCGAACCCGAATTTCTTTGTGAAATTCGGCGAATCGGCCGAATCGAACTTTTCAAAAGTTCGCTCATCTCTAATTATAACCACTGGTTTATTGAGGCGAGGTTGATCCTTAATGAGCCCTGTATTTTTTCTACTTGACTAGGGAGATGGTCTGCTATACCCTAGCATAAACTCTTTAATACAGGTATCAGGGGCCATTCTTTAACCAGCCATTATTTGCCTACGGTAGCATTAGAGGTGGGTGTCAATTTTACAACACAGGTCTGTTTACCTATTTGGTTTAAGTGGTGGGTTAGGCTATTTTGGGTAAAACCCCTGCATATGGGGTAGACCCGATTCTCCTTTTTCCCTCTGTTCAGTGTTAAGTTAAGCAATATAGTTAAAGGCTGGACTGTCTAACTTTAACTACGGTTATGTTTCTTTATAGTCTTGTCCTATGCCCCTGGGGTTTGCCCCCTGACGGACAAGTTGTCAGAATGGCCCTGGTGAGGCCATGTATGACCCCGATCGAGGGACCTTCCTCTGCTATTGCAGAACTCTGTTGGGCCTCTGGCGGTATTATACCGCGCACTGGCCCAAGGTGCTCCAGTTTTGTTCCATTTACGTTTTCCATGTTCTTTATGTTCTTCAACCTCTGCCTCAACCTAGACCTCTTGGCCACAACTAAGCATTCCTATAATTGGCGACTCAACGACTCCCTCCTATCAACCAAGGCCACTTGTTCTAAGATTAAGAGGCCCTCCAGGAATATTTCACGCTCAATACCAACTCGGTCTCCCTGTGGGAAGCCCAAAAGGCTACCATGAGAGGAAATATCATTTCCATAGCCTCTGCCGAGAAGCGAGAGAGGCAA
Source organism: Gastrophryne carolinensis (assembly GCA_027917425.1). Classification (NCBI taxonomy): domain Eukaryota; kingdom Metazoa; phylum Chordata; class Amphibia; order Anura; family Microhylidae; genus Gastrophryne; species Gastrophryne carolinensis. The sequence continues at coordinate 220,365,539 of CM051239.1, read as the reverse complement.
AAGAAAATAAGGGACTTGACCTTGAGGTTTGAGCGTGCTGAAGTACTATGGAAGGGAGCCCCGAGTGCCAAAAATTAGAAAGCCATTGATAAGCTGAGAACTGAACTTAACATAATCCTGGACGATCAAGCAGAGAAGAGGCTCAGATGGTCAAAACAAAAATTTTACGCGAGAGGCAATAAGCCGGACACAATGCTAGCCCGGAAGCTGAGGGCTACTGACCTCGAGAGGCGGCAGCCCATAAACTGAAGCTCGATATGGGGGCAGTTACGGCAGACCCAAACAAAATAGTTTCGGCCTTCGGGAGCTTCTTGTCAACCCTCTACTCAGCCCCAGTAAACACTAATACGGCCAAGCTGGAGGAGTTCTTTGAGCACATTGAGCTACCCAATATTGATCAGCGCTGCATAGACAGAATGGAGGCACCTATCACGCCCAGCGAGGTGCTTCTCACCATTAAATCCCCGAAAACCTCCAAGACTCCGGGCCCGGATGGGTTTAGTGGATTGTACTATAAAAAATTTGCACCCATTCTAGCGCCACACTTATCAAATCTCTTCAACGCTCTATGTGCAGAAACCTCGCTCAGCCATAGTTCACTACTGGTGGACATCTGCATGATCCCTAAACCAGATAAGGACAGTTTGCTTATTCCAAACTACAGGCCAATATCCCTGATCAATATTGACGTGAAGCTACTCGCCAAGGTCTTGGCGGCTAGGATGAACACGTTCGTGGCAGAACTTATACATGGGGATCAGGTGGGATTTGTGCCATCCCGGCAGGCAGGAGATAACATCAGGAGGGTCGCGCATCTGGTCCAGCACGCCCACTCCAGGGGCATCCCGGCCTTCCTGCTTTCCCTAGACATACAGAAGGCATTCGATTCCCTGTCTTGGGACTATCTATTGTGGGTACTTCGGAAGTGGGGGATTGGCCAACGGTTCTTGGAGTGGGTTGGCGCTCTCTATGCGTCCCCAGCAGCCAGAGTGCGGTACCTGGGTTTTACCTCAGGACCATTTAGTATCTCAAGGGGAACCCGGTAGGGTTGCCCCTTATCCCCGCTCCTCTTTATCCTGGCCATGGAGCCGTTGGGAATAGCAATACGAAACTCCTCTAATGTTAAGGGATTAGAGGTAGCGGGTGTACATCATAAAGCCATGTTCTTCGCTGACGACGCATCGATCGCCATCTCCCAACCTGTCACATCACTCCCAAACCTTTACAAAATTCTAAATCAGTTTGCCCAGGTCTCGGGTTTGACGATAAATATCGAGAAATCGAGGGCGCTGAATGTGTCCCTGCCGGTGGAAGTGGTGGACCGGATCAAGGCCAGTTTCCCCTTTCGATGGTCATCGGAACCACTCCCATATTTGCGCATCTCCGTCAAATACACAGACTTGTATGAGGCTAACTATCCCTCTCTATTCAAATCCCTAACCCGCTTATTAGAAACCTGGAAATCATATCCAATTTCCTGGATAGGCCGCATTAATGCGGTCAAGATGTCAATACTAACGAAATTGCTATATTTTTTCAGAGTGTTGCCCACGAGAATTCCGCTATACATGCTCCGGGTGATGCAGAGGAGGATCCTGACGTTTGTATGGTCCAGGGGCGCCCAAGGGTTTCCAAACGCACTATGCTAGCACAAAGAGCTCAGGGAGGGTTAGGGGTGCCAGATATCTTCAAATATTACAAGGCTGCGCAGATCACTCAACTGGTTCCCATGCACTCTGCCCTTAATCCCCCAGTGTGGGTATTTTTGGAACTCCCTAATTGCGCACCAGTACCCATCGATAGCCTGCTCTGGATGGACCCGAGACTCAGACCCAAGACACTCCCCTCGATTCAAAGAGCAAAAGTTAATTGATTTCGTATCGAGAATCGTAAGTTTGGGTGGGTGTTTGTCATTTTTTCTTGTTTTTTTGCCCATTTCGTATTCGCACGATCGTTCGCGCATAGACGTATATGAACATACGCATTTCGTACGGAAATCGTATATTTTGCGTTAGTTCGTGTCTTTTTCCCGTCCAAATCGTATATTTTGCGTCAGATCCTATTTTTTACGTCATTCACATGGGCTTGCGACCAATTCAGAGAGCTGATTGCTAATTGTTTTGAAGCCCATTAAATAGCTGCTTTACGAAATGTTTGCCGGCAGCTATTTGGCCTCGGGAGTAGGATGGAGAGGAGCGAGTTTGTGGCACATCAAGGGCTTATGCTTTTTGGCATTGAGTTGATCCAGATGTCTGAGAGCAGATTGCCCCTGCGTCGTCGCATGAACATCGATAGCATGAATGATGTTGAGCTGTTCGAGCTGACCAGGCTTAATCGCGCTTCCCTCCATAAATTATATAGTGAGCTGCGGCCATGGTTAGCCCGCACCACAAGGAAGGGGCATGCAATTTCAGGTATGACCAAGATGCTTGGCTGCCTGCAATTTTTGGCGAACGGCTCGTTCCAGAGGCTGGGTGCCCTCTCCGTGGGGATCTCACAGCCTACGCTGAGCCGCGCACTATCTAAATTTTTGGAAGGCATGGCTGCCATAACTCCAAAATATATTTATTTTCCGGATGATATGGCAGCCAGAAACGCCATTAAGCTTGGTTTTTATAATGTGGCCGACATGCCCAACGTAATTGGTGCTGTTGACTGCACACATGTGGCACTCGTACCTAGGGCAGCCGACGAGTATATATATAGGTATTTATATTTTGTTTTAGGTTATTATGTTGCCCAACGTGTAATGTAACCTGTTTTCCTTTGCGGCAGCATATTTTTTTTTGGCTCATTTGTGTACATGCCTTATTTAGGCTTTTCATTAGTAGTTTCAAATAGAGTGCAGACATGTTTTTAATTTTTGATCCTTTTTTCAATTATCAATTACCCTTTTTGTATGCTTTTGCCTTAAGGAATCGAAAAATGGGACACTCCCTTAATGTCCAGGCCGTGGTTGGGCCGGACATGCGTTTTCTGAGTGTCCTTGCCGGCTACCCAGGATCGTTGCACGACTCATATATACTCAGACGATCTGGGTTGTTTCGGAGATTTGAGTCAGGTGAATTTTCGGGTGCATGGCTGCTTGGTAAGTGTGTCCTATTTATTTGGTATTAAATTTCTGATTAATCTGTTATTTGTTGATATTTTTGATTTTGTATTCTTTACATAAGCCTGAAACTGCATTTTAGTTGGGTCGTATTTTCGGAACTCAAAACCAAAATGCTTGCCTCACTTTGTCCTTCAGAATGTTTTCCCTTTAGTTAGGATGATGTCTGTAAGTTCCATGTCCCAAAATATATTGGTTGGGAGTTTATACCCAAGTATCTGTTAGTTTATGGTCCTTTTGTAGTATTGGTCTTTAAATGGCAAAGTGGACTTAAACTGCATACATTGTATTCTTTATATAAATGTTGAGTGCCCCTCAGCAGCATCCTAATTGTAACATGTCAGAAAACCAAAAATATATAAAAATTCTAACTACCCTTGCCCGTGCAGATGTTTTATCATTCTTTTGTATATTTAAGCGGCATTTTTATTTATGTACTACATTAGTGGCAATAGTTATTTTGCTAATGTGCCCTGGGTGTATTTTTACGCCCTTTACCTTACATCATTTTGATATATGTCAAATTCTTTGTGTTTGTTGTCTTGCCCTTTTAATTTTTATTAACTTTAATTGTCTTGTTAAGGTGATTCCGGGTACCCACTTCTCCCCTGGCTCATGACGCCTGTGCTGCGGCCCCAGGATGCCTCTCAGGAAGCGTACAAACGTGCGCACCGCAAGACCAGGGCTGTTGTGGAGAGGGCCTTTGGGCTGTTGAAGACCCGTTTTCGTTGTTTGGACCATACTGGGGGCGCCCTGCAATATGATCCCAAAAAAGTGATCGACATCATCATGGCATGTGCTGTTTTGCACAATTTTGCAATACTAGAACGTGTCCCACGTTATGTGGATAGTCTGCCCTCTACAGCCCTAGAGGATGATGGAGACAATTATGTTGGGCCACCCAGTGAGCCTGGACAATCAGTTAGAGCAAACTTGATATTGCAGCATTTTAGTTAATTTTATTTCGTTTTTCAACATTCTGTGTGTCTGTCTTAGCCTTTTTGTTCAATATGTTGTTTTGCCGTAATGTGGCATTACCTTACATTAAAACATTTTTCCCTTAATTGTTGCCTAATGTATTTCATGTTGTTTACTTAGCTTGATATTTGCATTGTTACACCTCTTAAACCAAAAAGTATCTGGTTTAGCCCAAGCTGATTTAAAATGTGTTTCCACTAAAAACGCCACAAGTATTGTAATTGTGAAATTTGTTTTACTTTGTTGAATTAGAATTATTGTGCTTAACATAAAACATTCCACATACAACTGTGGTTAAAAAGGCATGATATAACAAAAAACAAATCGAGCACATCTACACCTGGAAGTGAGTGGCACAACCAAACAAGGACGCCCAGTCCAAAGGCCAGCCTAGTCCAGTACTTAATCTTGCCTGTGTCAAGGGATATTTTGCCATGGCCATAATGTCACACAAACATGTCTGCAAACAGGAGGAGCCCAAACCAAATACATATTTAAAGCCATAAGTGGCCAGATACACTCCACATAGACCTATGGCATTGGCTAGTGGCCTTAATCATTACTCTAAGGAGCTATATGGGAGCAAATAAAAAACACAACCTGCATGAGCAACACAAAATGGATTGTTTGAAACCTCAAAGGACAAGTAAATACAGTGGGGGGTAAGAGAAAAGATGTCCCACACAATCATGGCTTAATAGGGTGGCTGCCCATAATACCCAGGTGGAGGTCCGTGGGGATGGGACCTAGCCTGGGCCATAGCTGCATTGTGAATTTGAAACTGCTCCATAATGTTTCTCTGCATATTGGTCATCTCAGCCATGGCTGACTGGATGCCATTACTTGCAGTTACCATGTTGCTGTTGAGGGTACGCAACTCCGCGAGGATGCCCTGTAAGGTGTTATTTATGTTGACCATGTCGGCATGCCTTTCCTCACGCTCAGTAACGAGCTGTGCCTCAAAAGAGTCCCTCTCTTGGGTCCATAATTGAAGCAGGGCACTCTGCCTCCCCTGGGAAATTGTGGGGCGGCGTAATGGAGTCCGCCGCACAATTACCCTGGCTCTTGGGCGTGCCCTGCCGCGTTGTGTCGTCCCCTCAACAGCAACAGGCATGCTTGGCAAATCCTCAGCAGCAGAGTGAACACTGGGGACTGTTGTGTCAGTCTCCCCATGTGCATGCACAATGGATGGAGATTCACTCTGCTGCTGAGGATTGGCCAGAGAAACATTAGGGAGCAGTTCCAGATTGGGACCCAGGGGGAGGTCATCGGACGTGCCCTGCAGGGAGACATCAGCTTCCTCCATTTCCTGGATCTCTTCCATGAGTGTGCGGGTCTGTAGGGACATATAAAAAAAAGGGTAAGTTGGCGTCCAAATTTGGGATTCCATCAGTTTAACACATGCTTAAGCACTTGGTAGTATTTATGGTACTAAATTAACTTACCGGAAATCTCGGATCTGGGCTCCTATGCTGTACGGACCTGGTAGGCATAAGCAAACTGGGGGGTGAGTTTGCCCTTGCTGAGGGGTCATGCTGGGTTGAAGAAGAGAAAACAAAACAAGGTAAACACACACATAAGCATTGTTTTTTTAGTTAATAAAAAAAGCCACTATTTGTAATATTAAGCAACTCTACAGCAATGGGGACAATTGTTAAAATACACGCAATTTTAGATAGGTGCAATGGCTCGAGAAAACTGCTAACTGACCTCAGTTCAAAGTCAGGAAGTGTACCCAGTCAGCATACAACTTGCACAGCAACTATTTGGATTTTGACTACCATTCTCTAGGTCAGGGGTACTCAAACACTTCTTGTAAAGGTCCATTTAAAGGTATGTGGTGAGAGGTGAATGTCTGGGCATGGGGCTGTCGCAGGGGGTGTCTAGTTAGAAATAAACACACTGGGGGAGGGGCTGGAGATTGCCAAGTGCAAACTAATAAAGGCTGCTTGCCCTTGCTGGGCTGGATGGGGCAGAGCTGAGGGGACAGGGATTGGATGGCTAAAGGTGGGAGGTCATGAATTGATGGTGATGGGATGGATGGAGCAAATATGTTAGAAATGTATGGGGCTGATGTGGGGGGGGGGGGGGCAGATGGTGGGACTGTGGCAGATGGGGCAGAGCTGGGGCAGCGGGACAGGATTGGACCAAGAGAAAGATGCACCAAGTTACTGTGTACCTTGCAATGCCACTTCCTGTGCAGTACTTCATATTGCAATGCTATGTTTCAGGGAGCCATGACATTGGGCAGGAGACCAACCACTACATCGCCGATCAAGGGGGCAGCTCTGAGCACGTCAACACAGAAGTAACTGAGTGCAGGGCTGTCTGGGCAGGGGTCCGGGAATCTGGTGCCAAGGTCCGCATTGGGACCCCGGGCCGCCAGTTGAGTCTCGCTGCTCTAGGTCAGATATGTTTGGGGGTGTGTAATTAAATTGTTACCTCAAACACAACTCACACAACAAATAGCCAACCCATCCCTAATGATGTGTGTTTTGTGATTGAGTCCAAATATATCACTTTTCAGGATAAACTTCGTTACTTGACAAATCTTTTTGGTTAATTGGTCTTTTACATAATGTATGTGGTCCTAAATGTGTGATTCACAGGGACCAAAACAGGACACAAACAGGCACAGTAGTGCGAGCCCAAGCAAGCCACACCATAGGGCCATACCGTCATCTTGGTACTAGTGAACTTTATATTTTTGCCCAAACAGGCAAACATGCAGATTAAGAGTACTCACCGTGGGTACGGGTCGGTGAGTCTGTGTCCCTTAGACCCGCATGGCCACCGACCGCGACCGGATGGAGAAGGCCCAGCACAATCTCCTCAGCAGGGGTAAACTCCAGTTTGGTAGGAAAGCCACCTCCAGTTTGCATGCTGAAAAGAGAAAATCGTTTGGTACTCAGAAAAGGTGCATACAGTACATCCTAATCCTTATATTTGGAGACATCATTTATTTACCTGTAATTATGCCATTTAATTTCTTTTTGACGTACAGCATATTTGAGATCCGAGATTTTCTTTTGAATTTGTGGCACATCTTTCCTCTCTTCCCCCGCTGCATTTACTTGTCGTAGGATGGTTTCAAACAATTCCATCTTGCGCTGCTTCGTGGTGTGTTTTGATTTGCTCCCATAGAGCTCGTCATAGTATAATGTAAGGCCACTAGCCAATGCCATATTTTGGTCATGGGAGAATCTCCCACTCAAATGGCCGCGGCGCAATGTGCGGCCAGATGGTTGGCTTGGGTGCTCCTCCATGTGTGCAGACACATGTGGTGACATTATGGCCTGGGGCTGGGTAGGGGAATGGACGGATTGCTGGCTTCCCAATGACTGGACTGGACTGGCCAAGGGACTGGGTGTTCTTGCGTGGCTGGCCACCGAACTTCCAGGTGTAGATGTGGTCAGGGTGGCCATTCTTTGGCCTCTTGGGGGGCTATGTTCCCGGCTGGTGCCAGGTCGGGGGCTATGTTCCCGGCTGGTGCCAGGTCGGGGGCTATGTTCCCGGCTGGTGCCAGGTCGGGGGCTTCTGGCCCTGCTGCGTGGCCTGTATTGGCTTCTGGCCCTGCTTCTTGGCCTTTCTGGGCTTCTGGCCCTGCTTCTGGGCCTGGATGGGGTTGTTGCCCTGCTGCGCGGCCTTTCTGGGCTTCTGGCCCTGCTTCTGGGCCTGGATGGGGTTGTTGCCCTGCTGCGCGGCCTTGCTGGGGTTCTGGCCCTGCTTCTGGGCCTGGATGGGGTTGTTGCCCTGCTGCGCGGCCTTGCTGGGGTTCTGGGCCTCCTGTGTCGGCTTTCTGGGCTTCTGGCCCTGCTGCGGGGCCTGTATGGGCTTCTGGCCCTGCTTCTGGGCCTTTCTGGGCTTCTGGCCCTGCTTCTGGGCCTGGATGGGGTTGTTGCCCTGCTGCGCGGCCTTGCTGGGGTTCTGGGCCTCCTGTGTCTGCTTTCTGGGCTTCTGGCCCTGCTTCTGGGCCTGGACGGGCTTCTGGCCCTGGATGGGCTTCTGGCCCTGCTTCTGGGCCTTTCTGGGCTTCTGGCCCTGCTTCTGGGCCTGGATGGGCTTCTGGCCCAGCTGCGTGGCCTAGATGGGCTTCTGGCCCTGCTGCGTGGCCTAGATGGGCTTCTGGCCCTGCTGCGGGGCCTGGGTTGGTGAAGTGCCCTGCTTGAAACCATGGGCGGTGTGGGCTCCCTTGGGCGGCCTCTTCTGGGGGCAGAGGTGGTGGGTGCTGCTGTGGCCTGTTTTTTGGCCGCAGGGGCACGTGCCTTTGGGGCCCTTTTTTGGGTAAGGGAGGGTCCAGTGTCCCTTGGTGGGGCCGAGGTGGTACTCGCCTTCTGGGAGCGTAACTTCTTGCTTCCTTGCTGGGACCTGGTGGTTGGGCCCTCCGAGGTCTGGCTTGGCTGGGCGCGTTTTGCTGCAGGCTTTTTGGGTGCCATTTTCCACAAATGCTCAAAGAGAATGAGCTTTGGGTGCAGGGACCTTTAAATAATGAGCCCAGCGTGTGACGCCTATGCGCACGACTACGCGCTCGTACGGACGTACGTTCGAGCGGAACCAGGAAACCGCTGGGGTTTCACTTATCTGCTGCCTTGAAGAAGCATAAAGATGGCGCCCACTATCTTCACCCGTCAACAGGAAGAGATCCTCATGCTGGTAAGTGCCTGGCTCTGCGTTTTAAGCTAATACTCAATGATGGCCTAAATGTAAATGATGCGTTTGGAACTAGTTTTGGGTCTCTTAATGTTTAAGAACTGGCTCCTCACACTTCATCCTCAAGGGCCGAGCCTGGCCACGTTTTCACCTGTCTATGCTGATGTCCGAATTAGGGCAATTGCTCTGGCTTAGCACCAGTTAATTAACCTGTGGAGTAGCGGGGCTAGCTGTCAAACCTGGCCTGTCTCGGACCTTGATGCGGATGTTTGAGGAACACTGTTTGCCTAAGACCGCAAAACACAACGGCAAGCCACACACGTGGCCCAAAAGACTAAGCATAAGCCGACATCTTGGATGTTGAAACCATCCTAACATGCCATAGATGCAGGTGGCCTGATTTTTAATGTTGGCTATTATCTGTATGTACATGGTGTGTGAAACATATAACATAAGACCAGACTCTCATTCACAGTCAACGTCCGCTTTAAGGCACTCCCCAAAAATGGCTGCCACTCTAAATGTGTGTGTTAATGACATGAAATTCTCAACTTGTGATGCAACACATATGGGTCTGTGTGTAAAAGTAAAAGCTCTGTGTCCATTATGTTTTTCAGATCATGCTTCAGCGCCGGTATGACTTCGCGCCCAATGTGTGCGAAAAAAGGGACATCGCCCGGGAGATCATCGCGGAAATCCACCGTGTGACCAGCACCACCTTCACTCACACCCAGATAATGCAGCATTGGTCGGACCTGAAACGTCTGCACATGGCCTGGGTGCGGAGGTTTTTTGGGATCCATTTCCCAAGTAAGTACCAAGCGATAGCATGTTATATGTTGCAAATGTATAAGCTATACCTTTATTTATAATGACTTTTCTTTGTTAGTGTTGGAAATGGATTTCAGAATTCGCCGCACCCGGAGGCGCACAGGCCGACCAGTGCTGCATGAGTCTGCATCTGTGAGTGAAGGTGGTGGATCTCCCGGGCGACGGACCTACCCCTCCTCTGTGGCCTCCTCAGACCAGCCCCTGGACCTTACCACAGAGGAGGGGCGCAACCGCGTGGGCGTGGAGTCATGCCCGGCCAGGCATGGGGAAGGCTCTGGTATGTCACTCTTCATGTATATGCACAAAGATATACATGGCAGGCCAAAAACTAAGTTATCCTTTATTATGTATTTGTAGAAGCTTCGGGAGCGGGTGAGGTAGTGGGGGAGGAGGCAGCAGAGATGCTTGAAGTTGATCCTGGCGAAGGTGAGTGATGTCAGCCAGCCTGGGAGCCAGATATGTTTGGAATAGTGACTCTATACAACTACTAACCAAATGTCACATGTTTCTCCAGGGACTTCTTCACAGCATAGCCAGGACCAAGGGCAGCCTGTTGGCCCCAACCAGCCATCTGTCGGCCACCAACTCAGTAAGTATCCATGCCATTATTCATATTAATGTGTTGTTAGCTAATAACACACACATAACTAAAGGCGTAGCCAATGTGTAGTTAACACTTTCATGTGGGCACTTCGTTAGCTTAAAGCGGACCCTAACTCGTATTAAGAACATAGCTAATAATTAGCCAACACACTGTACATACAGATTGGGAACATTGAAAAACAGGCTACAGCCATCTAATGCATGTTAGGAGCCTGTAAACATCCAATATGGCGGAATATGGAATGCGCAATATTTACATGCAGCATGGGATACAGATTTTAAAAAGTAAGGTGCTGCCATGCATTGTGGGACTGATGACCTTTCCCTGAACCCAGCTATGCTCTGTATTCCCAAAGCACCACTGTAACCTACTCCCCTGTACTTTATCCCACTCTCCTCTCCTCATTAAGTGTTATGCTTCTGAGTCCCGATGGCGGCGCAGTAATCAAAAATCCACCAAAATATACTTCGATCTGGTGCAGATTCATTTTGGAATAGTTATTGCTTTTCATTAAATAATGTTGAAGGTCCGGTTTAAGGAGTTTCAATACTTACCTGTGGGAAATGCATTTACTTTATCCCTTGGAAGAATGACATATGTCATGCATTTACATGTATTTGATTAACCCCAAATCTATTTCCAGCATACAAACCGGTCTGGTCCTCCTATTTATGTTTATTTCTCTATTGCTTACAGGGATGAGGCCACAAACCGTGGCAGACAAAAAAAAAAGAATCCAAGAGTTGGTGGCCGAGCTGCTGGCCATACAGGCGACGTTGGGGCCAACAGAAGAAGAGGAGGAGGATTAGTGCCCTTGGTCCTGGCTACTTTTGTAAAATAGTTTTTAAAATGTTTTTAGATAGACAAATTTTATTTTTCAAAAAAAAAAAAAAAATTTTAAACATTTTTACAATGTTTTTAAACGAAACCAAAAAAACAAACAAACAAAATATTTAAAATAAATAATATTTTAAGCCTTCAAAAATGTGTCATTTCTAATATGCGCCCAAAAAGACATTTACACAAACACGAAAAAACACGCTTAGAAACATATAGACATATGTACATTATGTTGTTTGGGTAAGTTTTAGGGTCGTCAACATGAAGAAGGATGCAAGCGCTAAGGGGTTTAGGTAAGTTTTAGGGACCGAGAAATGAAGAAGGATGCAAGCGCTAAGGGGTTTAGGTAAGTTTTAGGGACCGAGAAATGAAGAAGGATGCAAGCGCTAAGGGGTTTAGGTAAGTTTTAGGGACCGAGAAATGAAGAAGGATGCAAGCGCTAAGGGGTTTAGGTAAGTTTTAGGGACCGAGAAATGAAGAAGGATGCAAGCGCTAAGGGGTTTAGGTAAGTTTTAGGGACCGAGAAATGAAGAAGGATGCAAGCGCTAAGGGGTTTAGGTAAGTTTTAGGGACCGAGAAATGAAGAAGGATGCAAGCGCTAAGGGGTTTAGGTAAGTTTTATGGACCGAGAAATGAAGAAGGATGCAAGCGCTAAGGGGTTTAGGTAAGTTTTAGGGACCGAGAAATGAAGAAGGATGCAAGCGCTAAGGGGTTTAGGTAAGTTTTAGGGACCGAGAAATGAAGAAGGATGCAAGCGCTAAGGGGTTTAGGTAAGTTTTAGGGACCGAGAAATGAAGAAGGATGCAAGCGCTAAGGGGTTTAGGTAAGTTTTAGGGACCGAGAAATGAAGAAGGATGCAAGCGCTAAGGGGTTTAGGTAAGTTTTAGGGACCGAGAAATGAAGAAGGATGCAAGCGCTAAGGGGTTTAGGTAAGTTTTATGGTTCATAAAGGTAAGTGGTAGCCTGGCGCGAGGCAGTAGTGGTGAGAGTGCGCATGCGCAAGATCTTATATACATACGAACGAACGAATCTAAGAGGCCAAAAACCAATGAAAACCAGAGGCAAACGCAAGTAATTGGAAGAGGTGGACGATGGAAGCAGCACAAAAAACAGGCTGCCGCCGCAACAAGTGAGCACATGAACGTGAATTTTACGATTGTCAACTGACTGAGGCAAGTTCGGGAGATAACATACGAACGGACGTATATTTTAGGATAGAAACGTATTTGCTTATAGAATCACTCGCAAGTTCATACGTACGCACGAGCGTTCGCAAATAATAGGATGATCGGCACCAAAATCAAAGCTGTAACATGTTTCTTTGAATCGACCCTATTCTTTTGTAGAAGTTCCTGTAATACTAATGGGAATGCCTCCCTTCTTTTTGGATCCTTCTGCAATTTTGTTATTAAAAAGGAAGACTGGGGTAGAGAGGCAAATTGTAATTGATACCCTTTTGCTAGACTTTGTAGGACGAACTGATTTTGGGTAACTTCTTTCAAAGTGGGTATGAATTTGAAAAGTGTTCCCCCACTGGTAATTGTCAGGATTGATACTCGGGAGGTTTTCTAACAAGTGAGTACTTCCTTTAAGGTCTAGGCGGATTCAAACTTTTTTTCACATCTGGCTGTTTAGACTGAGTTAGACTGGTTCCTGCTCTCACCTTACTAACAGGGCGAGAATAATAGGGCCTCTTTTTTGCAGGAAATTTTCCCCACTCACTGGACCTAGATAATATCTCATTTAGGTTCTCACCAAACAGGCGATCCCCCTAAAATGGAATCCCACACCGTTTAGTCCTAGATCCACTGTCACAAGACCAAGTTTTTAACTAAATTGCCCTGCGGCCACATGCTACTAAGGCAAAAGTATTGGCCAAAGTTCTGATAATTTCCTGAGCAGCATTAGTTAGGAATGAAAGAGCTCTATAAAGAGTCGGACGTGGATCAACAAGGTCTTGAGCAGGTGCCTTATTATTCATATGGGACTTAAGGGTGTCCACCCACTTAGTCATGCTTCTCAGGACCAAATCAGAAGAATTTCCTTGCACATTTCATTCTGCTGGAAGAGGGGTGTTTCTTCCTGCTGAATGCCTCAAGTTTCATAAATATCTTGCAGGAGTAACTCAAGATAACCTGAAACAGTATGAGAGCCTTCCTGCTCTCTCTCTCCTTGACCCCCTTCATCCATAGGGTCTTGTAAAGAGTCTGGTACTTCCCCCGTCTCAGGGTCAGATGTAATTTCAATCTGAACAGGAGTCGTGGAAAGATTACCGAAGTCCAGACTGATCAGAGATAACCCTTGATTCTTGAACCTGACTAGGTGCTGAAGCAAGAGAACACTGAGACTGAGTGACAATGTGTTTTTGGGCATTTTCAATAGGAGCTAACTGTTGCTTCATATTCAAAATCTCCTTTAACAATGCTGCTGACTCAAATTCAACTGCCAAGTGTCTGTAAGCGTGCTGTTACAAGATTCACAATGATTGGATTTCTTGGGAGCCTTGGCGTGCTTTTTATCTTCCGCTTTAGTTTTCAGTCAGTTTCTTTCTAGAATAAACATAACATGACATAGACTATTATAAACAACTGCCCCTTTAAGAATAACGTAACTTAAACTGACAATATTTGCGGTCCTACCACCAGTTGGCTATTGTCAGTGTTTTACGACATAGCTGCTGCTCCTCGCTGGGCTGCCGCTACCACTCTCCGCTGCTCAGGGACCTCCGGGGTCTTGGTCTTGCCCACTGCCGCCGCTGCCCCAGCCCGCCTCCTGTCCGGCTTGCTACTCACACCGGGATGGAGGAGAACACACTGCTTGCTGCTCCCAGTTTCTGGCTTCTTGCCGAAACCAGAAGTGACGTCCTGTACACGTCACTCGGCCCACCCACAAAAGTTAATATAGCAAATAAACAAGTAAATAATAACAGCGCACATGCACAAATAAAAATGCAGGATATAAAGTGACAGTAGCACAACTAGGGCTAAATATGAAGACTATGAGGGAATAGTCCCGGGTGTAACTGGATCCCAAAGGAACTTCCCTGGAATGTGTCCGGTACAGCCGACTAGCTCCAAATTCTGGGGGGCAAAAAAACAAACTGCCTGAAGTCTAACACCAGGAACTCTGTCCCAATGTTTCCCATAGAGGAAACACAAAGCACTGAGGTGGGGAGGAAGGGGTGGGGCTTTTAACCTCTGTTCCTGTTTTGTGTTTCCTCCAAGGGGGAGCATAATATCTCCACGTGGTCAAGCTGAAGGATGGCTTGGAAAAGTCACATATAGTAAAACACTTTAAAGTGAAAAAATACATTATAAATAAAGTCTGGCTTTTCTTTGTTGGATATGGGATGGCTTTAAAAGCTGCATTTAGTAAAACACTTAAAAGTGAAAAAATACAATTACAAAAGAAAAAAGTCAGTCTATTGTTGGTTAGATAAAAATTGTTATATTGATAAATGGCCTCTCCATGTGGTGGAGAGTGATGTGGCTCGAGTCCAATGCCGGCTAAGATATCTGTGGAGAGTAGTGCAGCACAGCGTGGACAGATCGAAGAACAGCAAGAAAGCAGGGGTGTTTTCAATTTTTTTATTTTGGTGGGGGGGGGATTTAAGGGAAAAATTTGGTCTTCACGAATCACATGAAAATATGTATTCATGCTCCTCTCTAATCTAAATGTTTTATTTAATGTTTCCAAGAAAGAAATGTCTGGTTTATAATTCACTTAAGTGCCATGCAAATAGGATGATACAAACTAAATTTACAGCTCTGTGCTCTAAAAGAAACAGTTTTCTTTAACAACAATGTGTTTACCTTAGCTACATACACCAACTAGTTTGTTTGGTGTATCTGGCAGAGACTTGCTGACTCTGGCTTGCTAATCATCTAATTGGCTAAGGCAAAGATTATGCTCCTCATTCCTGAGCTCACAGGTTTAACCTCCTCCTGCTCCAATTTAGCCTCTTCTGGCACTGTTCTCACTCAGGATTTAGTCAAAGTTGCTGATACAGTGGAAGGATTCTGGTATTTGTAGTCATGGGTTTTACTCAAGCCAGGAAAGCCATTCCCACCCTAGGAACACAGAGCCTTGGGAATATAAGAAACTTGGATGCTGATAAGTAAATCACAGGTATGGGGACACAATCCTAACACAAATGTTTATTTTACATTCCAAAACAAGAAATCAAAAAAGCAGGACGGCAAAAAATCTGACACACATTTAGTCTTCATTTAAACCGCAAACCCAAAGGGCTGAATCTCTAATTTTGTGAAACCATATGAAGCCCATTTATACGTCCAGGCCATGCTTACAACTACTACAAATACTTTTTTAACCACTTTGAAATATGCAGAAATATGGGTTTTCGGGGAGCAGAAAAATCAAATTATCACGCTAATTATAAATAGATTCTAAATAAATGTTTTAGATAGGAAAGGGCTTGAAACCGATAAGGTGGTTTGTGATCTATTTTATGATCTGTATTCTACTGCTAGCTGTCCCATCTCACTGATTCTCACTGCTGCCCACTTCTTCTCACCTCACCTTTACTCAGATCACATCTGTCTACCTTTACCCACATCTGATCACTGCCTTTTGTCTGCTTAACTTTTCCCACTTCTGCACCATCCTCTCGCTATCTCCTGCACACTTCTTCCTGCCTCACCTCTACATGTACATTAAAGCATATACAATGCTTTGATATTACATTTGTACTGCTACTGTATTTTTTACTCATGTTTTCATTGGTGCAATTCAGCACTATAGGCTCGATTCAGAGAGACAAAAAAAATACTTCCGTTTTAGTGGCGATCTGTTTTTTGCTTTTGGAAATGTTTCCGCTCTCGTATGAATGTGCGAGCAATTCTATGCATGCAATGCTATACTTCTGTAAAGATTCCGTCCGTTCGTACGGCAGATTATGAATACGAGGATGTCATTTTCCAGCATGACTTTTCCGTAGGCTTTCGTTTTTGCCCTTTTCTCATCGTATCCTCCCACGAATCCTTTACGTTTCCCATTAGATTCTGTTTCACTTTTTCAATAAATATTCATCCAGATGGAAATCCTTACGATCTTGCGCCTGCGCACTACAAACTTAACTCATTGTGTACTCATTGAGCACTCAAGTGCTCTCCTACATATTTGCCACCCTCATTTCTACTGCAATGTTTAGCTAAATCACTTAGCACTATCCTCCAACTTCCCTTTTGGACCCTTACAGCTAGGTTCTTCTTCCATTTTAGGTCCCTAAAACGTACCCAAATCACTTCTTGGTCATGTGAATATTCATCTTTAAATATTTCTAGGCCCATTAGTTTTGTGTTAATGTATTTTGTAAATGAAATGACACTGAAACATTTTTTTTTATTCCATCATGAAAAATGTTGAAAATTTCAAAATTTTACAACTATAAAAAACAAAATACATAGCAATGGCAGGCCACAGAACATTATTCTTCATCTGTGGTCCCCAACGAGTCGCGCAGCTCCTGCATCTCGCCCACCAACTGAAGGACCCTGACACTGTGCCACTCTAGCACGTGTGGTCCCTGTTAAAAAACGTAAATTAAATTATTGGTATAAACTTGTTGGGGTCATACTGCAGTCCCCCCCCCCCCCCCCTGTATGGTCCAAACACCTAAATCTGGACTTCAAAAGCCAGAGGGCCCTCGCCACCACGGCACCGGTTTTGCATTAGAGAACCCCTGGCCCGCATTCTGCAGGCAAAGAATGGGCATCAGGAGCAAGGGCAGGAGTGGATATCCAGAATCCCCTTTAAAAATACACATTCTAAGCTACAATATTGTTTAACATGTCATAAAGGGCTAAAATCAGCCATAGGTTAAGACATAAGTCATCAACTATATTCATTGCTATACAGTGAAAATGGATTGATGGAATGTGAGCAAACTTACCCAGGAGCCATCCACCAGATAATTCTCCTGACTCAAACTGACGAAATAAGCCGGAGCTGTGCAATATATAAGCATCATGGGACGACCCTGGATGCCCTGCAAGAACACTGAGGAATCGCATAGCTGGACCAAACACTGCTTCTATGTTGTGCGAGGGGCACATCTTGCGGTTCCTGCAACCAAATATAAAATAATTACACAAAGCAAAGGTAACCGAATAAAACAAGAACTCCTACAACAAATTAAGATTCAAGTTCAACAATCCAAATATAATTCACAAAGGACATGTCTAAAAAAATATAGCAATTATATGGATGTGTGGGAAAATAAAGGTTTACATGCTAAGGACTAATTAAGGTCAGCATTAAAATGCCTTTATAAGGCATACATGAAATGTATTGATTTAGGTATGCATTGCTATACAATTTATGGCCTCGGCCATGCTGATACATGCAATGCCTTGGTGCTAAAGGCACGCAGACTCCTCCACATAGCCGCAAAACATGTTCAACAATAGCAATCCGAGCCCTCAAAGGTCTCGTAAGTGGATCGGAAATGAAATGGATTTATAGGGTGGTGGTCCGTTGGAAATCAGCTCTCTGAATCAGACGCAAGCCCATCCCAACAACGTAAGTTATCTGAACGAACGAAAAATATCAGATTTTTTTTGGAAAATGATCCGAACTAACGGAAATGATCCGATTTGCTTTCGTTCATCGAAAGCGCATATACACATTTTCCCGAGCGTTCGTACGAATGAAAAGTGAACGAAAAAAAGCAAAAAAATGACAAACACCCACTAAAACTTTCACAGACAGCTACGGAAGTCCAGACGAATGTGTCTCTGAATCAAGCCTTATATTTAGCTCTGAATTTTTTTAAACATTTGCACTAAACAACTAAATATGATGCTGATTCGCACAGAGGGAAAAACACATGAGAAAAAGTGTTCACTCTCAAAAACATGGGTCTAAAAATACTCACTAAATCAACCCTTATTACTCTTAGACTAAAAAAGGTGTGCACTACTGGTGTAATGCCTTTCTTATTCTATATCTGATTCATATAAAATTATGTTATGGAATAAAATATGGAGACCCTTTTTGCTTGTTTTGCTTAGTTTTTTACTTAATAAAGCTTTTTCACCTTCATATTTCATCGATTTCATCGAGTGCATTTTGTAAACCGCTTTCAGTTTTTTTTTAAAGTTTCCCCATATAAGGTGAAGGTTTACACTTTGCTGATTTAGTAATGGGTGTGGTGGGGATTGGCCAGGTTACATTTGCCATTTTTAACAAGGATGCAGATACATCATGGGAGTCTATTGGCTTAAAACTGCCTGTGTTCCTTACTATAGAAGAACGAACAGAGTAGGCAGTACCTGGTTCTGACCTGAATTTCAGGTTTGCTGTGAACCCGAACTTCACGTAGTTCGCGGTAGAGCACGGAACACAAACCTGGCGGGATTACACCACCCCATGACGGCCAGCCAAGGAGATTCAGAGAGACAGGGTCACATGGTCGCAGCTTAAGAAGTCAGGGTAACTGGGCAAATCAGGAGGTGCTATTGCAGGAGATAGTCATGT
The DNA here is from genome assembly GCA_027917425.1 of Gastrophryne carolinensis. Classification (NCBI taxonomy): domain Eukaryota; kingdom Metazoa; phylum Chordata; class Amphibia; order Anura; family Microhylidae; genus Gastrophryne; species Gastrophryne carolinensis. The sequence goes on along the minus strand of CM051239.1, from coordinate 220,347,027 downwards.
GATGCGCCATCTATCCACCATTATCGGGCTGTTGCAGAGAGAGCAGGGACTTTTAAGGGCATTTTGAGCCACAACATAGGGGAAAAGAAGGAACAGAAAAGGAAGTGTGCACAGTGGGACACTAAGGGGGGGGGGGGGTGCTGCACAAAAAAACTGCATCTGCCTGTGCTGGGATCTGATGGTCATTGTAGTCCACCCTGTAAAGTCTGAAAACTTCACTGTTTTTTAATTTTTTGGCCACATCTGTCTGCTTTAGCTGGCCCCTGTCACTGTTGCGGAACTTGGGGTTCACAGTGCCTCAGTATTTAATACAGTTAAAAGCAAGGTGCAGCTCTGTTTTAAGTGTGCAAGCCCCTTCTCTCTCTAAGCTGGCGTCCACGGTGCCTCTTTGTTAAATACAGTTTTAAAAAAATAATTTTCACCTGGCAAGGATTTTTTGGGGGGGAGGGGGACAGCTCTGTTTTCTGTTTTAAGAGTATAGGCCCTGTCTCTCTCTAAGTTGGGGTCCATGGTGCCTTTTTGTTTAATACAGTTTAAAAATAAACAATCTTTTTGACCTGCCAAGGATTTTATTTTGGGGCGTGGGGGCAGATCAATTTTAAGTGTCTCTTGTCCCTCTGCCTAGTCTTTAAGTACTGCTAATGCCACTACTATCACCAACAGCACTTCCGCTGCCACCCTCTGTTACTACTACACTGTACTGCACAAAATGGGTACATTTATCAAGGCTCATTAGAAAAAGCCATTGTTTCATCTTCTTCAACTAAATTGTCAATATGCCAATCCCACTGCTACCCCCCTTTTCAAATACTGCCAGGCCTACACAATTGCAGGTCTACCCCCTATGATGCTCAAAATAGGGAGAATTTTTCATTGCTTGTAAAAATACATTATTTTATTTTCAATTTTTAGGAACGCCAACCCTGTTGCTTCTCCCAATTTTTATGTGCTTTAAACTATCAAAGACAGCCGTGGACTATTGAATTCATATGTTAATTAGCCATGACCAATTCAAGTGCTAATTTGTCCACTAAAACATGTTTTTATACAACCTTGGGTGACTTCAGAGTGTTTTAAAGGACTAGTTCGTACCAAACCTTTTCAGAAAAGATCGTCAAACCGAACTTTTGAAAAGTTCGCTCATCTCTATTCCTTATGTTTAAAAAAAAAACCCTGAGTACGCTTGCTCTTAGTTTTTCTCAATGAAACTTTCATATGCTGGTGGTACATAAATTATGTGAAAACCCACACTTTGCAACTGTAAAATGTGTCCTACCATTTCTCCTGTTTATTTTACTGCAGTTAAGTCTTCTTAGTTTTACATTACATTTAACCCATCCTCAATGTTAGCCAGTGGGCTGAGTTCAGTTCTGATGCTGGTTTTACAATTACTTAGTTACTTGCTAATTGTTTATAAAAGTGTTATATAGCTTGAGCAGGCCTCTTTGCATTCTGTTGAAAATGTCTGCATTCCTAAGTAGAGTTTAACTTTTTTATTTTACTTGAAAATAAAATCATAAAAAATTAAACTGAAATGGCAGTTATTCATGTACACAGTATATTTTATGCTTACGTTCTTGCAATGACATGTATTAAATATTAAAATATATTGGCATAATATATTCCAAAGGACAATGCATCATATTTTTTTCAGCAGCTTTGGTATCATACCTGAACAAATGACCTGAGTTTTCCATTAAGATTTTTACAGGCTTTAAAGGCTTTCTTGAGTTCACAAAGATTTTTAATTAAGGCTGATCATAAAATAAAAATCTGATGGACTTTTTTACTTAACTCTCAGTCACAATCGATTATTATTACACTTATTATTCAGACATATGCATTGCAACTGGACCATGTATAACTAACCTGATGAATAATAGGTGAACCAGTAAAGAAATGTAGAAAATATATATTTTTTAAAAGTATTCTCAACTTATTCTATATTTGGAAAAACATAATTTTAAGATACCGTATAGCATCTTTATTATTATTCAACTTTGACCTCCTTTTACCATCATTGCATTAGTAAAATTACTAATTTTATATGTTAATGTAGCAAAAATGTATTTTTTTGTCTGTTTTGGATAGTTTGTTTAAATCTTGTAAGCATTCAACAGCAACATTTAATGAGAGAATTTATATTTAGTAAAATATTCTTGGCCTGTTTTCTACATTTAATGCCAATCTGTAACTTTAACATGGCTAGCTCAATCTTTTTTAAAGTAAGAGTATTATCAGTAATGGCATGGAGGGTTTAAAATCTGTGGGTTCATTTAAACTTCTCCATCTTTTATTTGCTGTAAATCTAGCATTTGTACAAGTACATCTCAATAAATTAGAATATCATCGAAAAGTTGATTTATTTCAGTAATTCAATTCTAAAGGTGAAACTCAAAGTGATCTATTTCATGCATTTATTTTTTTTTGAATGTTGATGGTTATGAATTAAGGTGAAAACCCCAAATTGTGTATCTTAATAGGAACGGTCTCTAAGAGCAATTTAAAATACAGAAAGTATGTAAAGTATATGCACTCAATAAAATTCCGGGGCTCCTTTTGCATGAGTTGCTGCATTAAAGCAGTGTGGCATAGAGTTGATCAACCTGTGGCACTGTTCGGACTATAGAGGCCTAAAAAAATATTTTAAAAAACAAATATCCTTTATCCCTAATAGAGGACATCTTTAACCAAGTAATAGGTGTGTTTAATAAGATGGATCTCTGGGTGCCCATATCCTATTATTAGACATGGGCACTATGAGTTGTTGGTCATGTCATTTGGTCTGTTTTATGCCCCTGCAGTTTTCCAGGACTTTGTAAGTGTAATTTTCCTATGTAATTTGCCCCGGCTGCAAGACCAGGTGTATAGCCCCTGCTCTCTTGTCCTGCTGCTCATGCTATCTCAACCTTGGACAAATATCACCATGGACTTTATCACTGATTTGCCGAATTCTCAAGGGTTCTTGACGATCTGGGTCCGGGTTGATTTGGCAAATTGGCACACTTTATTCCCCTAGCAAAGAGCTGGTACAAAAGGGATCTTTTGCCCCCAGTGTTATCCCTGAGGATATTGTTTCTAGTGCAATTTGTCTCCCAGTTCTGGCAGGCGTTTTGCTCTCATATTGGAATTACTGTGTCCTTCCCAACTTCTTACCATCCTAAATATAATGGGCAGATGGGCAGTGCTTGAAAAATCCTGCTCTGTCCTTAGGCCCTTGCCTGGGATAGCTGTTAGCTAGGGAGTGTACAATTGTTGTTTTTGAAGATCCTGTTGCTGACCTGTCTAAACATTACAAGAAGCATTCAGCAAGAAATCAGTAACTTTTCCTATAAAACTGGAATCCCAGTGTGGGGAATATGTTGTGGTTTTTACCAAGGGATTCGTGGATTTTTATGTATGCTTTCCAAGTTACATAGAAAATATAATTCAAACTATTGAGACAAACAACACACACTCACTACACAATCCTTATGCATATTTGTTAAGCACCCAATTTGCAAACATGCAATATCTGTGCTTGGTGTATAAGAATAGTCAATAGTCGCAGAAGGGTTTTCTGGGCAATACCTTCCAGCAAGGGCTCGATCACCCCGCATGCACAGTTCTGCAAACTCACAGACTGGCAATCCCAGAACCTCTTTTGTGTATTTAACCACTTCATCCCAGAATTTTCTAATTATAGGGCATTTCCAAATCATGTGGTATTACCTTCCCAAACTCCTGATGCAGCTAGGGCACTCATCTGACTCCATAAGCACCATTCTTTTAAACCTGACAGGGGAGAGATATGTTTGGTGAAGCCATTTAGATTGGATGAGTTGATCTCTGGAGTCAATTGCCATCGAGTAAATATTTTCTACTGCCTTTTCGCCAGCCACGTCATCACGCCCCGAGATTAACACCTGCAACTTCTTAAATGTCTGGGGAAGATTGGAAATCAGAGCATTATATATTGTCGAGAAAGGCAGCTGGAGGTCAGACTGTCTTATCAGTGATTCCAAAGGTGCCTACTCAATTTGCAGACCCACCAAAGGAAGACTTGTTCTAAGGGCGTGCCTGATACCGGAAGAAAGCTTTGGGGGATAAATTATGGGCCTTACACAATTGTTCATAAGACATAAGGTCCAGCCAGAGTGTCAGCCCTGGGTGCCAGCTTGAATGGCTCTGGCTCCATTGGCACCACGCTCTCTCAACCTTCACTTTCACAGCAGTTTTGCATGTGCACGCACGTCCCCTATATGCCCTTTGGCGGTGCTGCAGGCAGCGCAGCCTCCGGGGGGTGATTCAAATGCGTCAAAGAGGCCTAGTGTTCTGTTTGGGTCTGATTGCCCATTAGCTTCTTGGGCTAATCATTCCTCATGTTATTCTTGAGCCAATGAGCCTGAATCTGTTATGGCCAATCCCCTGCACCCTAGGCCTAATAAAGTCTTCCCAGTTCACTATCTCACTGATCATGATAGCATTCTGCTGGGTGTTATAGTTCCTCTGCTTTGTTTATTGGTATCCATTGCCGAACTTGCCTTGCCTTCCTTTGATCGCTGCCTGGACTGACATGTGCCTGACCCCAAGCCCGTCTTATCCACTGTACCACAAACTCTCTGACCACCCTGCTTTGACCCTTGGCTTGAACCTCCCATGTATGACTCCGGCCAACCCGACATTGTCCAGTCTAGTCCCTGGTTTATCCGGCTTCACCCTGTAAATCTGCATTCTTTGTGCTACCTAAGTTCTGGGGGTCACCATGTCCAGTGAGGCATATCCAGCATCCTGGCAAACAGGGGCTTGTCTATAGGCAGAAGCAGCTGCGGAGATTGGGGGTTGCGGACTAACCTGAAGGCGGGTGTCCCACGGGACTTGACAAGCTGATTCCAGAGCGAGCAGTAACCAGATTAGGAAGGGGAGGACACATCCACCAGTGAGCATACACCAATTGGGCAGCGTAAAAATAGAGCAGCATGTGGGGAGCCATCGGCCCCCTCTCTGTTACTGGAGTATGTAGGATAGGTCTGTTCATCCTGGTGGGGGACCTTACCCAAATGAAACAGAATAGAGTACAGTATCAGTGCAAGGATGGCAAGACTGATTTGCCCTATGGTCAATAGAGGTAGATTTGTCCATTGGGCTGTTTTAGCCTTTAAGTGGCAGCCGGGGGCGAATATTAGGTCCAGGAACCTAGCAGTGTTTGTGGATAATTGCACCTAAATATTTAAAATGATCCGCAACTTGCAGAGATGATTTTTGCGAGATTTTCATAAACTCTGGTTGGTCAGCGATATATAAGCTAGATTTCTCCACGTTTACTCTAAGTACCCGAGTAAGACCTGAAACATTTAATTATTTCCAATAGAGCTTTTATTGATCCCATGGCATCAGCTAAATATACTAAGGCATTGTCAGCAAACATGGAAACCTTTTTCACCACCACCACCTAGCAAGCGAATGATCTGGAGTTCAAAGGGCGGAGGAGTATTTCCACCCACAGTCAACAACCTGAGATCCAAATTTTTGGCAGGAACAATAACAAAACATCTCTTCAGGTCACAGAAAACAGATTAATGTGAAAGGTAAACCCCTGGCTACCAGAACGGACACCACACTGGTGTAGTTAGAGTATTGTGAGTTATATCCTTGGGAAATCTAAGGCCTCTTAATGACATTGGTTTATGCAGCTAGGCAAATCTATTTCACATTAAAAGGGATTAAAACCAACAGCTGGGTCCAATCCAACACTCTGTCATACATATAGTTATATTGGGTGTTACAAGTATAAGTGGTCATACTAGACGTAGGCCATATGCCAAGATCCCTTCCTTCTTACTGACTCCAATCACACATTTGGGCAACTTCTAGTGGTACTCTCAAAGCAAATACTTCACTAATGACTGTCCGAAAGTCTGCATGATACAAAAGTGTACTATAGGATGGATATTCCTGGATGTATTTGTGACATGGATAATAATTTGGATTTTACTGGACCAATGGTCAGATCCATGGAACCCAGATTTCAATGTTTCTAATGTCAAATGATCCACTTGGGTAGGAAGAGGAAGGTTGTGATGTGAACTCTAGTATAGAACTCTATTGAGGCCACATCTGGAATACTGGATACAGTTCTGTTGACCTCACTTACAAAAAGACATTGCTTTACAATGGTTAAGCAAAAATGGTGGATGGGAACTTATCAGGGAAGACATAAAGGGTAATTCCACTATTGAAGGCATTTTAAAATGTTTAACAACAATGTATTTATGTTAGCAAAGTACACCAAAGTGGTGCGTTTGGCATACCTAACAGAGAATTCCTGGCTTGCTAATCTTCTGACAAGGCTAAGGCAGAGATGACAGGTTTAACCCATTCTGCTCTAATTCAGTCTCCACAGATGGAGGGATTACAATCTTGTGTTCCAGTATCTAAAGAGTTACTGCAACATTTTCACTTGGGAGGTCATTGCTGCTGTTTTACTCAAAGCTGCTGATGAATTCCCCAGTTACAGTGGAGGGATTCTGGTATTTGTTGTCAGAGCAGGAAGTCACACAAGAAGAGAGGCAAGCATCACTCCAAGAAGATCTGCAGGCATATTTCCAGTGCCATAGGCCTCCTTTTAAAAGCCTGCCCAGCACCAGGAAGTGCCTGCTGCACATGCTCAGTGGCGTAGAATCCAGGACCCCTGCTGGCGCATGCCCAATATGTCATGGCAATCCTGCAAGACTGCACACACCCTAAGCTTCGCACACGCCGAGCAGGGAAACCCAAGGGACTAAATCATGTATGCACCCGCGGGATTGTCACATTGACACTGAGAGTGGGAATCTTCTCCCTGGACAGCATTTAGAGTATATTTTATTGTGCTCTTCAGGATAACACCTGAGACTGGGTGGCCTGTTTTTGTAGTATATCTTTCTATATCAAGTTTCCTTCACTCCCCTAACAATCAACACCCTACTCATTCTCCTCCCCTTCCCCTTTCGGTGCTCCCTGTAGTCCCCCTACCTAAATGTGGAACACAAATTCCTTTGTAAGTCCAAGCATACAATAATCATATAAGTACAGTATCAGGTTATCACCTTCAACATCCAGCACCTCCCCCCAAGTCTAGTTCCTCCCAGATGCCCCCTTCCAGCCCCTTCTCTGCTCCCTCTGAACATCCTTAGTCCTCCAACTGCTGAGTTCCCTCACTTTCACACCCCAGCACCCTCAATTAATAAACATTTCCAATAACTGCTTATTCCAGAGAATCCCTAGGTGGGCTAATTCTATATCCTGCTCAAGATCCACAAGATCCTGGGATCGGCACTTTAACCAAAAACCTCTCAGGTTCTCATGTTACATCTAAAACCCTTAGTCAGAGACAATCTAATTTACTGTTAGGGCACTACTGACCTTTTAAATAAATATAGTACCATGGGCCTATTGATAGAACCATGCTGGCCACCATGGTTGTGAAATTTCTTTACACTAAAATTTTCTACAATGATGCATATGAGCACTCTTTCTTATAATTTTGTTGTTCCTGTTTAATTTAACTACCTAATCTAATACTTTAGCTTTAACCCTTCTATTGCCATCCACGTAAATTTTACGTGGCTGCCTCTCCAACCGTTAAACGCCAGCCACATAAAATTTACATGCCTGGCTTTGCCCCCTGCAAAATGAAAAAAAAAAACACTTACCTGACCCCTCATTCGAACCGGCCGGGTCGCCTCTTCACCCTGGGGGGCTCCGATCCCCCGTCGGGGCTCCTCCGGAGGAAGGGGAGAGCCCGAAGTAGGCCCCCCGTTTTTGCGGCTGCTGGCTTTTCCTGTAAAAATAAAAAAAAATAAAAATGACATTTACTCACCTCCATGTGCGCTCGATCTCGCCGGCCCTCCTCTTCACCCGGGGGGCCTCCGATCCCCCCCCCCGAGGGCTCTCTATCTTCAGGAGAGAAGCTAGCAGGTGACTTGCCATTAACCCCCGCACCCCCAATTACCTGCCTCCCCAAAGCCCGGGGGGGGGGGGCAGAAGAGCCCGGGCCCACACAGGCTATGTGGGCTTGTAGGCTGCAGGGTGGGGGGGTCACCAACGCTGGCCCCTCCACTCTGTTCCTACAAGCTCCCATAGCTGGTCCCGGGCTGGTTATGATGGGTAGGGGGGACCCTACGTAATTTTTATTTTTAATTTTAAGGGTTAGGCTTAGGGTTAGCCTAACCCTAACCCTAACCCTTAAAATTTCCCCCCACAAAAAGGGGGGGCGACCCTATGTGATTTTTTTTTTAAATTTTAAGGGTTAGGGTTAGGGTTAGCCTAACCCCTAAAAATCCCCCCCAAAAATGGGGTCCCAAATTGTATTTATTTTTTTGTTTTTTTACGCAAAAATATTTAAAAAACAGTACAAAAATTACAAACAAGACATTTCATGTTAAGGCCTAAACTCTGCTGCAAAAAAAAAAATATATATTTTCCTGGAAATTCTGGCAAAAATCACGGTTAAACATGACGCAAAATGGGGAATGACCTGTCTACAGAGGGTGACAAAACTTCAAGTAGGCTGACAATTAAAATGATTAATAGTACCTATGCATGTTGGGTATTATTCTGCTCGGGAGACCTTGCGCTTTCAGATTTAGCTTGTTTATTCTTATTTGCATATTGATATTTTAGGAAAAGGTGTTTTATATTCTGCTTTATTATACATTTTTTTGTGAAACCCTGTGCAACCTAAGAATTCTTTAAAGGATTACTCCCAGAAAGATGAGCCCACTACAACAAGCTGGGTATGCATATAAAGCTTAAAATGTGTACTTTCAGGGAATATATGGTTTATGGGGGATATTCCAAATGTAAAGGCTTGTTTTGGTAGAAAATGCAAAAGGTGCGCACTTTGTCTGCAGAGCTGAAATTTTGAAGTAAAATTAACGTTACGCACATGCTTTACTTTGGTGTGTTTGACAACTCTTCCCTTGACAGTAGCTATGCATGCTGGGTATTGTTCTGTTCGGGGCATGTTGCTTTTTCAGATTTTCAGTTTTTTCTTGTTTGCATATAGTTTTTTTTACAACAAGCCTGGTACGCCTAGAAAGCTTGAGGTGTGTACTTCCAGAAAATATATAGTTTGTCGCGGAATTTCAAATGTAAAGGGTTGTTTTTCTTGAAAAACTGCAAGGTGCGCATATTGCATAGCATAGTTGTATTTTATCTGAAAATCTCCTAAAGCGTTGTTTCAGTTTGGGGGAGTCTTCTGGGCAGGAAAGGGTGTCTACCAATACATATATGGTACCGTTGTAACCGGGAGAAATTCGGGTTTTACACGAAATAAGATTTTATTGACAAACTTACATTTTTTATTACAAAAAAACACTACAAATTGTAAAAAAATAGTTTTTTTTTGCACATATTTCATCCAAAAATATTGAGAATACACCTAAACAATGACAAACAAGACATTTAATGTTAAAGCTCAGACACAAAACAATATATTACTTTCCTGGGAAATCCCTGGAAATCCTTTCAAAAATCACAGTTGAACATGGGGAGTGCAAAATAGTGCAAAATGGTCTGGCAACAAAGGGTGACAAAATCTCAAGGTAGTCTGGCGGTTAAAGGGTTAAGGGGAATGTAAACCCAGGGTGGAAGCTGTAGCAGGGTTCCAAAGTTTGTCCCCATTTCTACAAGACCATGCAAATAAGGTCCCACCTTCCCATTTCATGTTGGAGTATTAATACAAATGTCAAAAATAAGAATATGCAGCCTGTGAAAGTAAATGGGCCCTTTCACATCTGTGTGCTGTGCATGTATTGCACTCTATACCTATAGGCCTCATGCATACACTTTAGTTGCACTTACTTACTTCTGCATTACTTTAATGCTGGCCATGAGCTTACCACTCCACAAGGGATCCAGCAGCCATCCAGTTCACTGGCTGGATTGGTGCACAGCTATGTGCAAGCCCATTCAGCAAACCTAAATGGCTACTGTGAGTTACATGGGGCAGAAAACTGGCAAGGAAATGCAGACGTGGGTGAGTAGGTCCAAAACCGGGCTTGCAGGGAGATTGGAAATTGGTGACCCCTAGTGTGGCATCAAGAAGACCGACAGTCATTTTTCATTTGTCTGGTATAAGGAAACAATGTATCTTTTTTGGAGCTACTTACTTCGCCCACACTGGCCTAATTTGGTATGGGTCCCACACGCTTCTGGACCAGCTGCAGGGAGCAAAAAAACAGAACATCACCACATCCAAGCAACCAGACTATACTTGAGGCAGTGCATAGAAAGGGTACATTGTTCATGTCAAGAGGGTGGGATAGAGAGAAAGAGGGTTAATAGATCTTCTGGGTGGGAGATAATGGTTAGAATTTAATGTCAATAAGTAGGGAGGGGTTAATTCATGTCTCCTGGGGAGGGATGAGTGGAGAGAGGGTTAAATGGACTGGCAAGAAAAAAGGCTTTACTCCCCTCCAATTACTGCAGCAGCTTGAAAAGTTTCTCGAGGGTTGAAACATACTGAAGGCAGGTGAATGGGTCCCACAGTATGCAAGTATCCAAAGATTCTAACCAGAGCATGTCCACCATTCACAAGAAAATTGTTCCAGTCTGCAGTGTATGTGGCTGCCCACTAGAGGCAGTGCATCGCTATTTCCTGATGCAGTTACTGCAGGCACCAATGAACATCTCTGTAAAGGTGGGTGACACATGTGATGCTATTGGGTAACAAGAGACATTGTATTTTAAGCATGACTGGACATTGCTGCAAACACTGCATCTAAACAATTAGCAGAATGCAGGGAAAGGCTACCAGGATGGTGTCAATTGTTGCTCAAAACAAAACCTTTGGTTTGGGCACTTTATGGTCTTTGTTCTGTTGCTAGCTGTCAAACCTCACCTCAAATTCTCACTTCTGTTCACCATTGCTTATCTCGCCTCTTTCCACTTCTGCTCACCTTACCTTCTCCTGCTTCATTTTGCCTACTTCTTCCTGCTTCACCCCTGTACACTTCTTCTCACCTCACCCTTTCCCTATTCTTCCCCCTCACCTCTGCTCACATCTGCCCAACTCACCTCTGCCCACATCTGCCCATCTCTGCATATACAGTATATAAAAGCATATACAAAGTCTCAGCTTTTCTGCAGTAAACAGTGTTTTCTTTTTCTATTTCATTACAGGCCCTTGACAAGGAGATATAGGACACGTGGCCCTTAGACCCAAAAAAGGTTGTGCACGCCGGGGGATCCAGCGATCAGGTAAAATCTGTAGTGCGATCTGTAGTGCTGCATAATCGCTGACAGTCTGCGTGGGACACAAGGTAATTATAGCATTTTTTTTTGGGGGGGGGGGGGATGAAAATGTTCTTTAAGGACGTTTTTCAGGCAAAAAAAAAAATTAACTTGTGTCCTGCGCTGATTGCTGGATCCATGTCCCATGCTGCCCACCCAATCATTCGTCTTCTCCTTTGTCCTCACTGTGAGCCTGCACGCCCCCTCCATCCTCTGCAATAGAAAAGGGTGTGCAAAGACCTAACATGCCCCTTGCCATTGTGGTGAACGCGTCAACTCACAGTGACTGATGGGAGACATCTCCCCGTCGAAAAACACAGGAATGGATAAACGAAGAGGTGGGCAGCATGGGACATGAATCCAGTGATCAGGAGAGAGATGTAGCCTAGGCCAGCAGTGATGGTCTGCATTGGACACAAGGTGAGTATAGTGTATTTTTATTTTTTACCTAAAAACGTCTTTAAAGAGATACTCACAATTTCCTTCCTCAAAACAACCCATATGAATGGAAACCACTCCTGACACTCATGGGAGGGGATGTGTCAAGTCTTGATTAATGTACCCGCTCCCTGCCTGCAGATCAGGACCCCCATGCACAGAGCTTCCAAGAGTGTTCTTGTATTGTTTTAATATATGTAAAGCGTGGCCCCCAAAAATGATTTCCTATGGCACACCAGTTCGACACGAGTGCAGGTAGTGGCACATCTTGAAATGTTCCCTCATAGACATTAATTGGCTTCAGCAGTGTAATAAATAGTTCACCACTTTTGTCTGAAATGCTCTTGAACTGAGTAGAGACACATTTGGCTTATTGGTATTGTTTAACTATGTACTGTGCTGTCACAGGAAAATTTTGAATGAAAAACTTCTATAAAAGTAAATAATAAATGATCAATTCACATTTTAACTTTCTGTTAATACAGTTGTCAGCTGCCACCCGCCAGTGTTACTAGTCTTGCATACATTTAAAAATATGCATTGTTAAAGCTCTAATGCACATCCTAAAATGTAAGATATTGCTATGGGGAAATCTCTATAAATGTAGTATGCACACACAATGACATGATAACTTGATCAAGAGCGCAATAATTGATTGGAGCTATATAAACAAATAATAGTAATAATAATTGGTTTTGCATGATGCAGCTTATTCTTCAAACTATTGCTCAATTCTAGTGCTAATGATTACAAAAGTAATTTCCATTATTTCAATGTGAATGCACAGCTTTAGCAGCAAGTCATTTTTTTCATTTTGCATATGTAGTTACACATTTTCTCTGCTTGGTGCATCAGCTGTATTATGAAGTTGTGCTAAGCTCTATTTTCCACACCAAAGAACATTCCCAGCTTGGATTCCCAATTCTAATTTTATACAGCCCCCGTACATTTGCTTGCCTCCCTTGTAATGAATAAAAGAGAACTCATTGTTTTAATGTGACACACAAAGTATTGACTTGTACTTCAAATTCAGTTGTCTAACCTCCCATGTAAAAGATAATCACAGACAAGTCAGCATTTTCTGCTGCAGTGATTACATTTGAAAATAAACTATATTTACATTGTGTCATTTCAAAATCGACTGCTAAGGTAAGGTGATCTTGCAAAAAATGTAATTTGATTGCATGTGAAATATTTGAAGATCTGTGGATAAATATATTCAGCGCACTTATGCATGCAGGGCATAAAGTGTTTCTCTTGATTTAGCCCCACAGAGTACCATTTTCATTGAAAGATGTTTTAATACTATTTTGATATAAAACAAAATTACTGTACATGTTTACTGTCACATAGCACTGTAACTCTTTCAAATGAAATAAGAAGGTATCAAATCTATTAATTAACATTATTTAAATGGATGTCGATGATTTTACGATAATTAAATGTATGTATGTTTTTGAAATCTGCACATCAACATAATGTTGTATTCTAAGGCCCTTATTTATGAACGTATAGCGCCAGGTAGCGACAGGCCACAAGAGGTATCGCCAGAACGCCGGCTCAAATACGCAATCACACATTTATGAAGCCGATCCTGTTTAGCGAGTAGGAGAGCGCCATGTAGCGTAATATTCAACATGTTCCCAGCCTCAGCGAACAGCGCCCGCGTTCAGCCTTGCCGAACGCCAAGTATGACCTCTCGCTACATTGCGCTCTCCCATACATTTCTATGGCAGACAATGGAATGTATTTTGTTTGCCTTTTTTTTTCCCAAATGTTAATGTTCTAAAGTTTATTTATGAAGTGTCTTTAATGTTTCCATGTTTTTTTTTTTTTTTTTTAAAGTTAAATTGTAATGTGTCACTTGGATGTTAAACTCACAGCCCTACCCCCAATGTCATTTCTGTTATTTTTAGCGTTTTGTAATGTTTCAAACCACACAAATAATCATTTTGTAACTGTGACTGGTGCTCTATGCCGCAGTCAGCCAAAAACAGCGCCCACGCTCTTTCCTAGAAATTCCCTTATTGAATGTGGGTTCTTGCGGCGAGGGCCAGTCGCTATGCCGAGTCGCTATGTGTCGCAGGCAGCGGTGCTGTGCTGTTCATACATGTTTTTTTTTTTTTGGCAATGAATTAACTGTGAACGCCCAGAGTCGGTGTTGTTGAATACGCAGCAGACATTTGCGTGCATCTGACTGCACTACCATGACCTTGAAACCATAGTTAAAGCAAATCTGAACCCATTAGGCATCACATTGTGAAACACATTTTTAAACATTACACTATTTAAGCATTCCAATGCATGTCAAGCTAGATCTGGAGTCTTGTTTTGTACACATTCACACATCTATTTAGCTGCTATTACATTGTTGCAGCATCCAACAATTCCAAACCATTTGAGCGCGTGTGCATGTAGCAGATGAGATTTCACGCGATTTTACTCTGCGTATCCTAGCATTTTTCTAAGCGTAGTTTAGCGTATTAAGGCGAGGCGTGTCAGATTTTTTGCTTTCACTTTTGTTTTTTCCACTTCCGGTTTACACCTACGAGGATTCATGATGAGGCCTTGACGCCCAGCCTGACGTCTCCCCAGCTACTCCTCAGATTCTAACCTGGGAGGTGCAAGTCAGCAGGGAAATTAAGTTAACAAAGACTTGCACCTCCCAGGTTAGTTATAAAATGGTCTGAGCAGCTGCCAACCCTCCTTTGTTCCTTCATAATACATTTGGCCTGTGTTTTTGGTTTGTCCGAAAATAAACTAAATTGCAAAGAATGTTGGGAACTAGAATAGGAATAGCATAAGGTTTTTAGTATTTACTACTTTTGGCACGATGTTTGTAACCAAACAACGCCAACAATGTCCACAATCTTACTTAGGCCTTCATTAACTACAAACGTTTAATTAAATATGTAGGGTATTGCTGCTAACTGCCCATGTAAGCCACAATTACTCATATAATGGATCAACATAAGGGCCCAGTTAGCACAAATGTTAATCATGTGGTCACATAATGAGTACCAAATATTTAAGAGTAAATAATCTGTTGACGCTTGTATCCATTTCAATACAATAATGAAGTTTGTTTCTCCCTACAGCTTGCGTTAATAAGCATAGCAGACTGTGACAGTATGTCCGGCGGACGCGATTTATGGTGCGGGGAAAGAAGAAACAGCCCTAGGGTGGGGGATATGGGTTTTTCTGCTGTGCGGAGTTCAATTTTGGCCATGTTGGCCCCTTTTCAACCAATTAAAAATTGTTTATGTTTATACTTTCAGTGTGTTGTGACTTTGAAACCATAGTTAAAGTGTATAACAACACATTAGTTTTTTCATTATTTAACACATTGTTAGGCCTTACATTCTGTAAGCATAGTATTGTACGGCAAACAATAGTTTTTGTAAATATTAACATATCTACATATAGAGAGGTATCACTGACTGGGTTTGTAGGTATGTATTTAGTTAACCCACACAATTTAGTTTATTTGGCAATACATTTATTAAAGTAAATAAAGTCATTACAAATTCCAGCATTTGAAATGTCAACCAACTGAACCAATTAATCCCTGGGTGGCCTGGGAGTTTCCGAATCATTGCTAGGGGCGGTGTTGGGGGACAATAGTGCAGTAAAAAAAATAGACTGCTGCTGTATTAGCTTATGTACCAACAACAAAGTTTCGTCCTGGCGCTGTATAGATTGTTGTATGCCACGCATCATTTCTTGCATGGTATGCATGAGTTCAGACTGTTGTTGATTCCACACTTCATGAAGTTCTTTCCTCAGGTCACGAATTTGTTGTTGGTCCAAAAGCGATTGGTTTTCCAACGCCGCAATGCGCTCCAGAGTTCCATCAAGCTGCTGTTGGCGACTGTAGGCTTCCAGCATCCGGCCCCCTAGCTCATAAAGGTCTGCACTTGTGGGTGTCGGTTGGCCAGTTGGTTGTTGAGCAGCCTAAAACAGAAAGCACAATATTGTAGTCAAGCTTGAATTCTCAAGGTAAGCACCCAAAAAAATACATTGATGGTCCCAATATCATGTACCGTTGGTTCAGCATCTGTAGCCTGGGCACATGGCACTTGGGCGGAGGGCACATCCTGGGTTTTCAGGAAGGATTAATGCAAAGAACAAAGTATGTTGTATGTTACATGGTGGAACATGATTGACCCAAAAACATGTAAACGTCAGTAATCTCAAACCAATTCAGCCATGGTACCTAACATAGTAACATAGTAACATAGTAACATAGTATGTAAGGCTGAATAAAGACTTTAGTCCATCCAGTTCAGCCTGTTTAACTCCTTCCAGTGGTCTAGTAGCCATAGCCGGAAATGTTATTACATGCCAGGAAGGCATCAAGGCCACTTTTGAACATTTTTAATGTATCCCTCATTACTACCTCCTCTGGCAGCGAGTTCCATAGTCTCACTGCTCTTACAGAGAAGAATCCCCTCCTACGTCGGTGGAGAAAGCACCTTTCCTCTAACCTTAGTGGATGCCCCCGGGTTATGGTTACACTCCGGGGTATAAATAGATTGTGGGACAGATCCTTGTATTGACCCCGAATATATTTATACATATGGGTCGATTCAAAGAAACATGTAACAGCTTGGATTTGGGTGCCGATCATCCTATTTTTCACGTCCGCTCGTGCGTTCGTATGAACTTGCGAGTGATTCAATAAGCAAATACGTTTCTATCCTAAAATATACGTCCGTTCGTATGTTATCTCCCGAACTTACCTCAGTCAGTTGACAATCGTAAACTTCACGTTCATGTGCTCACTTGTTGCAGCGGCAGCCTGTTTTTTCTGCTGCTTCCATCGTCCACCTCTTCCAATTACTTGCGTTTGCCTCTGGTTTTCATTGGTTTTTGGCCTCTTAGATTCGTGCGTTCGTATGTATATAAGATCTTGCGCATGCGCACCCTCATCCCGCACCCCATCCAAACCCCTTAGCGCTTGCATCCTTCTTCATTTCTCGGTCCCTAAAACTTACCTAAACCCCTTAGCGCTTGCATCCTTCTTCATTTCTCGGTCCCTAAAACTTACCTAAACCCCTTAGCGCTTGCATCCTTCTTCATTTCTGGGTCCCTAAAACTTACCTAAACCCCTTAGCGCTTGCATCCTTCTTCATTTCTTGGTCCCTAAAACTTACCTAAACCCCTTAGCGCTTGCATCCTTCTTCATTTCTCGGTCCCTAAAACTTACCTAAACCCCTTAGCGCTTGCATCCTTCTTCATTTCTCGGTCCCTAAAACTTACCTAAACCCCTTAGCGCTTGCATCCTTCTTCATTTCTCGGTCCCTAAAACTTACCTAAACCCCTTAGCGCTTGCATCCTTCTTCATTTCTCGGTCCCTAAAACTTACCTAAACCCCTTAGCGCTTGCATCCTTCTTCATTTCTCGGTCCCTAAAACTTACCTAAACCCCTTAGCGCTTGCATCCTTCTTCATTTCTCGGTCCCTAAAACTTACCTAAACCCCTTAGCGCTTGCATCCTTCTTCATTTCTCGGTCCCTAAAACTAACCTAAACCCCTTAGCGCTTGCATCCTTCTTCATTTCTCGGTCCCTAAAACTTACCTAAACCCCTTAGCGCTTGCATCCTTCTTCATTTCTCGGTCCCTAAAACTTACCTAAACCCCTTAGCGCTTGCATCCTTCTTCATTTCTCGGTCCCTAAAACTTACCTAAACCCCTTAGCGCTTGCATCCTTCTTCATTTCTCGGTCCATAAAACTTACCTAAACCCCTTAGCGCTTGCATTCTTCTTCATTTCTCGGTCCCTAAAACTTACCTAAACCCCTTAGCGCTTGCATCCTTCTTCATTTCTCGGTCCCTAAAACTTACCTAAACCCCTTAGCGCTTGCATCCTTCTTCATTTCTCGGTCCCTAAAACTTACCTAAACCCCTTAGCGCTTGCATCCTTCTTCATTTCTCGGTCCATAAAACTTACCTAAACCCCTTAGCGCTTTCATCCTTCTTCATGTTGACGACCCTAAAACTTACCCAAACCACATAATGTACATATGTCTATATGTTTATAAGCGTGTTTTTTCTTGTTTGTGTAATTGTTTTTTGGTGTGCATATTAGAAAAGACACATTTATGAAGGCTTAAAATATAATTTATTTAAATTATTTGGTTTGGTTGTTTTATTTTTTAAAACATCTTTAATTTTTTTTTTTTTGGTTTTGTTTAAAACATAGTAACATATTTTTTTTTTTTTATTAGAAACATATTAAAATTGTTTTTTTTTTCTTTTTAAAACATAGTAAAATGTTTTTTGTTATTTTTTTGTTTTTTAAAACACAACAAATTTTTAACAATTAAAAACTTTTTAAAACGATTTAACAAAAGTAGCCAGGACCAAGGGCACTAATCATCCTCCTCTTCTTCATCTGTTGGCCCCAACGTCGCCTGTATGGCCAGCAGCTCGGCCACCAACTCCTTGATTCTTTTTTTTTTTTCATGCACGGTTTTTGGGATAATCCCTGTAAGCAATAGAGAAATAAACATAAATAGGAGTACCAGACCGGTTTGTATGCTGGAAATCGATTTGGGGTTAATCAAATAAATGTAAATGCATGACATATGTCATTCTTCCAAGGGATAAAGTTAATGCATTTCCCACAGGTAAGTATTTAAACTCCTTAAACCGGACCTTCAACATTATTTAATGAAAACCAATAACTATTCCCAAATGATTCTGCACCAGATCAAAGTACATTT
The DNA here is from genome assembly GCA_027917425.1 of Gastrophryne carolinensis. Classification (NCBI taxonomy): domain Eukaryota; kingdom Metazoa; phylum Chordata; class Amphibia; order Anura; family Microhylidae; genus Gastrophryne; species Gastrophryne carolinensis. The sequence continues at coordinate 220,328,607 of CM051239.1, read as the reverse complement.
TGGAGGTTTTTTGATTACAGCGCCGCCATCTGGACTCTGAAGCATAACACTTAATGAGGAGTGGAGAGTTGGATAAAGTACAGGGGAGTAGGTTACAGTGGTGCGTTGGGAATCCAGAGCATAGCTGGGTTGAGGGAAAGGTCATCACTCCCACAATGCATGGCAGCACCTTACTTTTTTAAATCTGTATCCCATGCTGCCTGTAAATATTGCGCATTCCATATTCCGCAATATTGGATGTTTTCAGGCTCCTAACATGCATTAGATGGCTGAAGGCTGTTTTTCAATGTTTCAAATCTGTAGGTACAGTGTGTTGGCTAATTATTAGCTATGTTCTTAATACAAGTTAGGGTCCGCTTTAAGCTAACGAAGTGGCCACATGAAAGTGTTAACTACACATTGGCTACGCCTTTAGTTATGTGTGTGTTATTAGCTAACAAAACATTAATATGAATAATGGCATGGAGACTTACGGAGTTGGTGGCCGACAGATGGCTGGTTGGGGCCAACAGGCTGCCCTTGGTCCTGGCTATGCTGTGAAGAACTCCCTGGAGAAACATGTGACATTTGGTTAGTAGTTGTATAGAGTCACTATTCCAAACAGATCTGGCTCCCAGGCTGGCTGACATCACTCACCTTCGTCAGGATCTCCTTCCAGCATCTCTGCTGCCTCCTCCTCCACTATTTCACCCGCTCCCGAAGATTCTACAAATACATAATAAAGGAGAACTTAGTTTTTGGCCTGCCATGTATATCTTTGTGCCTATACATGAAGAGTGACATACCAGAGCCTTCCCCATGCCTGGCCGGGCATGACTCCACGCCCACGCGGTTGCGCCCCTCCTCTGTGGTAAGGTCCAGGGGCTGGTCTGAGGAGGCCACAGAGGAGGGGTAGGTCCGTCGCCCGGGAGATCCACCACCTTCACTCACAGATGCAGACTCATGCAGCACTGGTCGGCCTGTGCGCCTCCGGGTGCGGCGAATTCTGAAATCCATTTCCAACACTAGCAAAGAAAAGTCATTATAAATAAAGGTATAGCTTATACATTTTCTACATATCACATGCTATCGCTTGGTACTTACTTGGGAAATGGATCCCAAAAAACCTCCGCACCCGGGCCATGTGCAGACGTTTCAGGTCCGACCAATGCTGCATTATCTGGGTGTGAGTGAAGGTGGTGCTGGTGACACGGTGGATGTCCGTGATGATCTCCCGGGCGATGTCCCTTTTTTCGCACACATTGGGCGCGAAGTCATACCGGCGCTGAAGCATGATCTGAAAAACATAATGGACACAGAGCTTTTACTTTTACACACAGACCCATATGTGTTGCATCACAAGTTGAGAATTTCATGTCATTAACACACACATTTAGAGTGCCAGCCATTTCTGGGGAGTGCCTTAAAGCGGACGTTGACTGTGAATGAGAGTCTGGTCTTATGTTATATGTTTCACACACCATGTACATACAGATAATAGCCAACATTAAAAATCAGGCCACCTGCATCTATGGCATGTTAGGATGGTTTAAACATCCAAGATGTAGGCTTATGCTTAGGCTTTTGGCCCACGTGTGTGGCTTCCCGTTGTGTTTTGTGGGCTTAGGCAAACAGTGTTCCTCAAACATCCGCATCAAGGTCCGAGACAGGCCAGGTTTGACAGCTAGCCCCGCTACTCCACAGGTTAATTAACTGGTGCTAAGCCTGAGCAATTGCCCTAATTCGGACATCAGCATAGACAGGTGAAAACGTGGCCAGGCTCGGCCCTTGAGGATGAAGTGTGAGGAGCCAGTTCTTAAACATTAAGAGACCCAAAACTAGTTACAAACGCATCATTTACATTTAGGCCATCATTGACTATTAGATTAAAATGCAGAGGCAGGCACTTACCAGCATGAGGATCTCTTCCTGTTGACGGGTGAAGATAGTGGGCGCCATCTTTATGCTTCTTCAAGGCAGCAGATAAGTGAAACCCCAGCGGTTTCCTGGTTCCGCTCGAACGTACGTCCGTACGAGCGCGTAGTCGTGCGCATAGGCGTCACACGCTGGGCTCATTATTTAAAGGTCCCTGCACCCAAAGCTCATTCTCTTTGAGCATTTGTGGAAAATGGCACCAAAAAAGCCAGCATCCAAACGCGCCCAGCAAAGCCAGACCTCGGAGGGCCCAACCACCAGGTCCCAGCAAGGAAGGAAAAAACTTTGATCCAAGACGGCAAGTACTACCTCTGCCCCACCAAGGGACACTGGACCCTCCGTTAGCCATAAAAGGGGCCCCAAGGCACGTGCCCCTGCGGCAAAAAAACAGGCCACAGCAGCACCCACCACCTCTGCCCCCAGAAGAGGCCGCCCAAGGGAGGACACACCGCCCATGGGTTCAAGCAGGGCAGTTCGCCAACCCAGGCCCCACAGCAGGGCCAGAACCCCATCCAGGGCCAGAAGCCCATCCCGGGCCAGAAGTCCGTCCAGGCACACAAGCAGGGCCAGAAGCCCAGAAAGGCGAGACAGGAGGCCCAGAACCCCAGCAAGGCCGTGCAGCAGGGCAACAACCCCAGCAAGGCCCCGAAGCAGGGCCAGAAGCCCCTACAGGCCCCGCAGCAGGGCCCGAACCCCAGAAAGGCCCAGAAGCAGGGCCAGAAGCCCTTACAGGCCCCGCAGCAGGGCCAGAAGCCCGTCCAGCCACACAAGCAGGGCCCGAACCCCAGAAAGGCCCAGAAGCAGGGCCAGAAGCCCCTACAGGCACACAAGCAGGGCCAGAAGCCCGTCCAGCCACACAAGCAGGGCCCGAACCCCAGAAAGGCCCAGAAGCAGGGCCAGAAGCCCCTACAGGCACACAAGCAGGGCCAGAAGCCCGTCCAGCCACACAAGCAGGGCCCGAACCCCAGAAAGGCCCAGAAGCAGGGCCAGAAGCCCCTACAGGCACACAAGCAGGGCCAGAAGCACAGAAAGGCGAGAACGGAGGCCCAGAACCCCAGCAAGGCCCCGAAGCAGGGCCAGAAGCCCCTACAGGCCCCGCAGCAGGGCCCGAACCCCAGAAAGGGAAAGAAGCAGGGCCAGAAGCCAATACAGGCCCCGCAGCAGGGCCAGAAGCCCACGACCTGGCACCAGCCGGGAACAGGGCCCCCGACCTGGCACCAGCCGGGAACATAGCCCCCCAAGAGGCCAAAGAATGGCCACCCTGACCACATCTACACCTGGAAGTTCGGTGGCCAGCCACGCAAGAACACCCAGTCCCTTGGCCAGTCCAGTCCAGTCATTGGGAAGCCAACAATCCGTCCATTCCCCTACCCAGCCCCAGGCCATAATGTCACCACATGTGTCTGCACACATGGAGGAGCAGCCAAGCCAACCATCTGGCCGCACATTGCGCCGCGGCCAGTTGAGTGGGAGATTCTCCCATGACCAAAATATGGCATTGGCTAGTGGCCTTACATTATACTATGACGAGCTCTATGGGAGCAAATCAAAACACACCACAAAGCAGCGCAAGATGGAATTGTTTGAAACCATCCTACGACAAGTAAATGCAGCGGGGGAAGAGAGGAAAGATGTGTCCCAAATTCAGAAGAAAATCTCGGATCTGAAATATGCTGTACGTCAAAAAGAAATTAAAAGGCATAATTACAGGTAAATAAATGATGTCTCCAAATATAAGGATTAGGATGTACTATATGCACCTTTTCTGAGTACCAAACAATTTTCTCTTTTCAGCATGCAAACTGGAGGTGGCTTTCCTACAAAACTGGAGTTTACCCCTGCTGAGGAGATTGTGCTGGGACTTCTCCATCCGGTCGCGGTCGGTGGCCATGCGGGTCTAAGGGACACAGACTCACCGACCCGTACCCACGGTGAGTACTCTTAAATCTGCATGTTTGCCTGTTTGGTAAATAATCTAAAGTTCACTAGTACCAAGATGACGGGATGGCCCTATGGTTTGCCTTGCTTGGCCTCGCACTACTGTGCCTGTTTGTGTCCTGTTTTGGTCCCTGTTTTGTGTCCCATTTAGGACCACATCCATTATGTAAAAGATCAATTTTCCAAATTTATTGGTCAAGTAACGAAGTTTATCCTGAAAAGTGATATATTTTGACGCAATCACAAAACACACATCATTATGGATGGGTTGGCTATTTGTTGTGTGAGTTGTGTTTGAGGTAACAATTTAATTACCCACCCCCAAACATATCTGACCTAGAGCAGCGAGACTCAACTGGCGGCCCGGGGTACCAATGCGGACCTTGGCACCAGATTCCAGGACCCCTGGCCAGACAGCCCTGCACTCAGTTACTTCTGTGTTGACGTGCTCAGAGCTGCCCCCTTGATCGGCGATGTAGTGGTTGTTCTCCTGCCCAATGTCATGGCTCCCTGAAACATAGCATTGCAATATGAAGTACTGCACAGGAAGTGGCATTGCAAGGTACACAGTAACTTGGTGCATCTTTCTCTTGGTCCAATCATGTCCCGCTGCCCCAGCTCTGCCCCATCTGCCACAGTCCCCCCATATGCCCCCCCCCCACATAAGCCCCATACATTTGTAACAGATTTGCTCCATCCATCCCATCACCATCAATTCGTGAACTCCCCCCTTTAGCCATCCAATCCCTGTCCCCTCAGCTCTGCCCCATCCAGCCCAGCAAGGGCAAGAAGCCTTTATTAGTTTGCACTTGGCAATCTCCAGCCCCTCCACCAGTGTGTTTATTTCTAACTAGACACCCCCTGCGACAGCCCCATGGCCAGACATTCACCTCTCACCACATACCTTTAAATGCACCTTTAGAAGAAGTGTTTGAGTACCCCTGACCTAGAGAATGGTAGTCAAATTCCAAATAGTTGCTGTGCAAGTAGTATGCTGACTGGGTACACTTCCTGACTTTGAAATGAGGTCAGTTAGCAGTTTTCTCGAGCCATTGCACCTATCTAAAATTGCGTGTATTTTAACAATTGTCCCCATTGCTGTAGAGTTGCTTAATATTACAAAAAGTGGCTTTTTTTAGTAACAAAAAAAACCATGCTTATGTGTGTGTTTACCTGGTTTTGTTTTCTCTTCTTCAGCCCAGCATGACCCCTCAGCAAGGGTAAACTCACCCCCCAGGTTGCTTATGCCTACCAGGTCCGTACAGCATAGGAGCCCAGATCCGAGATTTCCGGTAAGTTAATTTAGTCCCATAAATACTAACAAGTGCTTAAGCATGTGTTAAACTGATGGAATCCCAAATTTGGACGCCAACTTACCCTTTTTTTTTATATGTCCCTACAGACCCGCACAATCATGGAAGATATCATGGAAATGGAGGAAGCTGATGTCTCCCTGCAGGGCACGTCCGATGACCTCCCCCTGGGTCCCAATCTGGAACTGCTCCCTAATGTTTCTCTGGCCAATCCTCAGCAGCAGAGTGAATCTCCACCCATTGCGCATGCACATGGGGAGACTGACACAACAGTCCCCAGTGTTCACTCTGCTGCTGAGGATTTGCAAAGCATGCCTGTTGCTGTTGAGGGGACGACACCACGCGGCAGGGCACGCCCAAGAGCCAGGGTAATTGTGCGGCGGACTCCATTACGCCGCCCCACAATTTCCCAGGGGAGGCAGAGTGCCCTGCTTCAATTATGGACCCAAGAGAGGGACTCGTATGAGGCACAGCTCGTTAATGAGCGTGAGGAAAGGCATGCCGACATGGTCAACATCAATACCAGCTTACAGGGTATCCTCGCGGAGTTGCGTACCCTCAACAGCAACATGGTAACTGCAAGTAATGGCATCCAGTCAGCCATGGCTGAGATGACCAATATGCAGAGAAACATTATGGAGCAGTTTCAAATTCACAATGCTGCCATGGCCCAGGCTAGGTCCCATCCACACGGACCTCCACCTGGACCTCCACCTGGGTATTATGGGCAGCCACCCTATTAAGCCATGATTGTGTGGGACATCTTTTCTCTTACCCCCCACTGTATTTACTTGTCTTTTTAGGTTTCAAACAATCCATTTTGTGTTGCTCATGCAGGTTGTGTTTTGTATTTGCTCCCATATAGCTCCTTAGAGTAATGATTAAGGCCACTAGCCAATGCCATAGGTCTATGTGGAGTGTATCTGGCCACTTATGGCTTGAAATATGTATTTGGTTTGTGCTCCTCCTGTTTGCAGACATGTTTGTGTGACATTATGGCCATGACCAAATATCCCTGGGCACAGGCAATATTAATGACTGGACTAGGCTGGCCTTTGGACTGGGTGTCCTTGTTGGGTTGTGCCACTCACTTCCAGGTGTAGATGTGGTTTTTTTTGTTTGGTTATCTCATGCCTTTTTAACCACAGTTGTATGTGGAATGTTTTATGTTAAGCCAAATAACTATAATTATACAAAGTAAAACAAAATTTAAATTTACTATACTTGTGGCGTTTTTAGTGGAAACACAGTTTAAATCAGCTTGGGCTAAACCAGATCCTTTTTGGTTTAAGAGGTGTAACAATGCAAATATCAAGCTAAATAAACAACATGAAATACATTAGGCAACAATTAAGGGAAAAATTTTTTAATTTAAGGTAATGCCACATTACGGCAAAACAACATATTGAACCAAAAGGCTAAGACAGACACACAGAATGTTGCAAAACGAAACTAAATTAACTAAAATGCTGCAATATCAAGTTTGCTCGAACTGATTGTCCAGACTCACTGGGTGGCCCAACATAATTTTCCCCATCATCCTCTAGGGCTGTAGAGGGCAGACTATCCACATAACGTGGTACACGTTCTAGTATAGCAAAATTGTGCAAAACAGCACATGCCATGATGATGTCGATCACTTTTTTGGGATCATATTGCAGGGCGCCCCCAGTATGGTCCAAACAACGAAAACGGGTCTTCAACAGCCCAAAGGCCCTCTCCACAACAGCCCTGGTCTTGCGGTGCGCACGGTTGTACGCTTCCTGAGAGGCATCCTGGGGCCGCAGCACAGGCGTCATGAGCCAGGGGAGAAGTGGGTACCCGGAATCACCTTAACAAGACAATGAAATTTCATAAACATTAAAAAGGCAAGAGAACAAACACAAAGAATTTGACATATATCCAAATGATGTAAGGTAAAGGGCGTAAAAATACACCCAGGGCACATTTGCAAAATAACTATTGCCACTAATGGAGTACATAAATAAAAATGCCGCTTAAAGTGGACCAACACCCACGGGTGATCGGCCCGGGAATCTATAAGATTCCCGGGCCGATCACCCCCCACCCCGCGGGACATCCGAGATCGGGATGTCCCGCTAGGTGTAACCCCCCCAAAACCCCCGAAAAACCTTACCTGATCTTCGGCGGCGGCCGGCCGCCGCCGCCTCCCTCGCGCCCCTGTAGCCGTGCGCGCGCCCGCGCCGGCCGTCTGCGAATGGCCGACGCGGGCGCGCGCGCGTCAAAAGGGACGCGCGGGAGGCGGCGGCGGCGGCAGTCGCTTAGACGTTCCTGGACCAGGCTTGTACGTCGGCGCTGGGAGCGGAAAGAGGTGAGTTTTTCGGGGGGTTAGGGGGGGTTTCACACAGCGGGGCACCCCGATCGGGGGTGCCCCACCGAAGTGGACCAAGACCCAGGATAGTCAAAATCCTGGGTGTTGGTCCACTTTAAATATACAAAAGAATTATAAAACATCTGCACGGGCAAGGGCAGGTAGAATTTACCGATATTTTGGGTTATCGGACATGTTACAATTAGGATGCTGCTGAGGGCCACTCAACATTTATCTAAAGAATACAATGTATGCAGTTTAAGTCCACTTTGCCATTTAAAGACCAATACTACAAAAGGAACCTAAACTAACAGATACTTGAGTATCAACTCACAAACAATATATTTTGGGACATGGAACTAGGGCCACTCAACATTTATCTAAAGAATACAATGTATGCAGTTTAAGTCCACTTTGCCATTTAAAGACCAATACTACAAAAGGAACCTAAACTAACAGATACTTGGGTATCAACTCACAAACAATATATTTTGGGACATGGAACTAGGGCCACTCAACATTTATCTAAAGAATACAATGTATGCAGTTTAAGTCCACTTTGACATTTAAAGACCAATACTACAAAAGGAACCTAAACTAACAGATACTTGGGTATCAACTCACAACCAATATATTTTGGGACATGGAACTAGGGCCACTCAACATTTATCTAAAGAATACAATGTATGCAGTTTAAGTCCACTTTGACATTTAAAGACCAATACTACAAAAGGAACCTAAACTAACAGATACTTGGGTATCAACTCACAACCAATATATTTTGGGACATGGAACATGGGACATGGAACTTACACACATCCTAACTAAAGGGAAAACATTCTGAAGGACAAAGTGAGGCCAGCATTTTGGTTGGGAGTTCAGAAAAGAAGACCCAACTAAAATGCAGTTTCAGGCTTATGTAAAGAATACAAAAACAGAAATATCCACAAATAACAGATTAGTCTGAAATGTAATACCAAATAAATAGGACACACTTACCAAGCAGCCATGCACCCGAAAATTCACCTGACTCAAATCTCCGAAACAACCCAGATCGTCTGAGTATATATGAGTCGTGCGACGATCCGGGGTAGCCGTCAAGGACACTCAGAAAACGCATGTCCGGCCCAACCACGGCCTGGACATTAAGGGAGTGTCCCATTTTTCGATTCCTTAAGGGAAAAGCATACAAAAAAGGTAATTGATAATTGAAAAAAGGATCAAAAATTTAAAACATGTCTGCACTCTATTGGAAACTACTAATGAAAAGCCTAAATAAGGCATGTACACAAATGAGCCCAAAAAAAATATGCTGCCGCAAAGGAAAACAGGTTACATTACACGTTGGGCAACATAATAAGCTAAAACTAAATATCAATACCTATATATATACTCGTCGGCTGCCCTAGGTACAAGTGCCACATGTGTGCAGTCAACAGCACCAATAACGTTGGGCATGTCGGCCACATTATAAAAACCAAGCTTAATGGCGTTTCTGGCTGCCATATCATCAGGAAAAAAAATATATTTTGGAGTTATGGCAGCCATGCCTTCCAAAAATTTAGATAGTGCGCGGCTCAGCGTAGGCTGGGACATCCCCACGGAGAGGGCACCCAGCCTCTGGAACGAGCCGTTCGCCAAAAATTGCAGGCAGCCAAGCATCTTGGTCATACCTGAAATTGCTTGCCCCTTCCTTGTGGTGCGGGCTAACCATGGCCGCAGCTCACTATATAATTTATGCAGGGAAGCGCGATTAAGCCTGGTCAGCTCGAACAGCTCAACATCATTCATGCTATCGATGTTCATGCGACGACGCAGGGGCAATCTGCTCTCAGACATCTGGATCAACTCAATGCCAAAAAGCATAAGCCCTTGATGTGCCACAAACTCGCTCCTCTCCATCCTACTCCCGAGGCCAAATAGCTGCCGGCAAACATTTCGTAAAGCAGCTCTTTAATGGGCTTCAAAACAATTAGCAATCACCTCTCTGAATTGGTCGCAAGCCCATGTGAAGGACGTAAAAAATAGGATCTGACGCAAATAATACGATTTTGACGGGAAAAAGACATGAACTAACGCAAAATATACGATTCCCGCACGTAATGCGTATGTTCATATACGTCTATGCGCGAACGATCGTGCGAATACGAAATGGGCAAAAAAACAAGAAAAAATGACAAACACCCACCCAAACTTACGATTCTCGATACGAAATCAATCAACTTTTGCTCTTTGAATCGAGGGGATAGTTATTAGATCACCCCTCAATCGTCTTTTTTCTAGACTAAATAAACCTAACTTGGACAATCTTTCCGGGTACTCTAGCCCCCGCACTCCTTTTATTAACTTTGTTGCCCTTCTTTGAACGCGCTCCAGTTCTGATATGTCCTTTTTAAGCACAGGTGCCCAGAACTGTACACAGTATTCCATATGGGGTCTGACCAGTGACTTGTACAGGGGTAAAATGATGTTCTGGTCATGAGCACCTATGCCCCTCCTGATGCACCCCATGATCCTATTTGCCTTGGCAGCAGCTGCCTGGCATTGATTACTACAGTTGAGCTTATTGTCAACTAAAACCCCTAGGTCCTTTTCCATTGTTGTTTTACCAAGTGTTTCTTTATTTAGTGTGTAATCATGACACAGATTTCTCCTTCCCATGTGCATAACCTTACATTTATCTGTGTTAAACTTCATTTGCCATTTAACTGCCCATGCTTCCAATTTATCTAAATCTGTTTGTAGTTGCCTGTTGTCCTCCTTTGTTTTAATTACTTTACTCAGCTTAGTATCATCTGCAAAGATTGAGACTTTACTGTTTAATCCATACCCAATGTCATTTATATATATATTGAAGAGAATTGGTCCCAGAACTGACCCTTGTGGTACTCCACTGGTAACAGTGACCCAATCTGAGTGTGTACCATTTATAACCACCCTCTGCTTCCGATCACTAAGCCAATTTCCCACCCATCTGCACACGTTTTCCCCCAGTCCAAGCATTCTCCTCTTTTGTACCAGCCTTTTATGTGGCACAGTATCAAATGCTTTAGAAAAGTCAGGATATATGATATCCAATGACTCCCCCTGATCCAATCTTGAACTTACCTCCTCATAAAAGCTGATCAGGTTTGTCTGGCAGGAGCGATTCCTCATAAATCCATGCTGATATGGAGTAATAAGGTCATTTTCCCCAAGGTGCTCCAGGATAGTATCCCTTAAGAAACCTTCAAACAGCTTGCCCACCACAGATGTTAAGCTTACCGGTCTGTAGTTCCCAGGTTCCCCCCTAGATCCCTTTTTGAATATTGGCACCACATTTGCCAAGCGCCAATCCATCGGAACAAACCCTGTAGTTATGGAATCCACAAATATTACAAATAACGGCTTGTCTATTACTGTACATAACTCCCTTAAAACACGAGGATGTATGTCATCTGGTCCCGGTGATTTATCGATTTTCATCTGCTTGAGACGGTGCCGGACTTCTTCCTTGGTTAGACCAGTGACATTTAATGGAGGGTTTCGGTTATTCCCCTGCATTTCACTCGGCATGTCAAATTCTTTTGTGAATATAGAACCTGAGTGTGCTCCTCCACAAAGAGTTCTGGTGTCTGGCTGCCAGAAAGGGCAAATCCTCATCCGAGACATGTGGCAACATCGCATATGCTAAACAGGAAAGTCGTGTTATTGTGTCAGTTGATATTGTGTGACTATTTGATTTAAACATTATCCAGGCCATACCTCTCCAAAGTAACTGATTGGCCAAGACACACAACCTTTTCTTTTCTAACATATTATGAAGATGTATGGAAGACAAAGAGGATGCAATCCTTGTGACAAGCAATAACATACACACATAGCTAAACTTACACATACTTGCAACATCAGAGATGTCTTAGGCCCTCACTAGAGCTTTGGCCTAAAATCACATGTTTAAAATCAAATGTCAAGAGACATCAAAATTTCTGGCCAAACCAGATCCTTACCAGAAACAAACCAAAAACATTCTTACCCTCATTCCTAGCAGGCGCGCGGTGAAGGGCCCTTTCAGGACCCCCACTTCCTGTATTCAGGCCTTCAAAAAACAACAAAAAGGAGATCAATATTACCTAAAATATTAGTGAGAATTTAAATGGTTTAAATTAGCAGCCTAATGGAAAAACATGTATATTGCATTGACATAATTGGAACTTTAAAAAATATGATCCGGTTGATGGCAAAACATAAATAACTATGCCCTTTGGAAGGTGAAGTATCATGATTGTGACAAATTACATTGGAAAATATACACATTCCCAAGAAAAATACACAAAGGATGCAGTGTGCTTAGCAATACACACCAACAGGGTCCTGTAGGCCTGCAAGACAGGTAGTGGGGTCCAAAGATGAAGCAGGGACTTGGCCTACAATGAAATACCATGATTGTGATACATTCACACATTTATAATTCATTTACAAAAGGCAGGTTGCCACATGCACTTACTGGCATCCAAAGAGTAGGTAGCCTCAGGAGGAGATGCTGGTGCAATTCTGAGGGCAGCTATGAGAAAACAAAGAACAAAATTATGCATTGGTAATGTGTTGCAAACACCAAAACTAAAAACAAATAAATCCAAAAAACATTACCTTCAATATCAGACTGGGTTAATGTTGAGTCTGGGGGAAAGGCAGGATTCTGGGTCCCATCATCAGCCGACTCCTGCGAGTCCTCATGTGCCACTATGCATAAAGCAAGAGAAAGGCAATTAAAACATGACATAGCTATAATCTGCTACTTACCGTGGACTACTGTTAGTATGAGAAAGAGTTTGTTGCAATAAATGGAACCACATTATTAACAACAATCATTTTCCAGGTTTAAAAAATGTACCCCAACCTGTGGTGTCATCCCCAGCATCCACACCCTGCAGCCAACAGAGTGGAATCTTGCACTTCAGCATCTCCTTATATGGCCTGTATTTACTCTTTGGACCCTGCTTCGTCCCACTGTCTACAAGTAGATCATTCTCCATCTTTTGCATAAGGGCCCTTTGCAAAGTGTAGAAGTGTTTCTTGCAGGCTGTGCCACTACGTGGGTATTGAGCAGTGCTAGTAATCTGCTCACCAATGGCATCCCTCAATTTGCTCCTTTCTTGTTTGCCTAAACACTGACTTTGGGAGCCAAATAATAACTCCCATTTAGCCAGTGTCAGACGCACAAGAGTATTATTATCCGCCAAATTAAATTCTGGCTCCCTCTTGGCACATGGACGCTTGGCCTTGGGTGGGGCTTCCCCTTCAGCCTGTGCCCTTTTCCTTAAGGAAGGTCTGCTGGCACGACGCACAACACTGGTACTCGGCCCAGCAGGAAACCCAGCAGTGGCCGGTAGATGTCCAGAATTTGGCTCCATCCTGTAGCTGCACACACCACAAACCAACACACACACGCACGCATGCAGACTACAGAATGTCAACAACTGCTGTCTGTGTGTGGCAGAATTTATGTAAATTTAAGCAGTTAATTGCTTCACACATCCTGCCCAGGGGTTTGTAGCTACATCTTGACTCCCATTACTGATGGTTCTGGCAAACATGTGTGTCAGGCAATGAACTAATTAATTACCTACTTAACAAGGCAGACAGACATTATGAAGAAATGTGAACCATGTCTCTTAACAACATTGGAAATGTGGTGCCAAAAACGGCTATTTGAATTTTGAGCACCATAACTTTCATTGGCCAAAAGATGTCTGAGCAACCAGATCCGCAAAAGTACGCTATTATGCTTGCGCTAGCCGTTTACAACACACTTGTGGTAAGCTAATTACAGACCGGAAACAGCTAGCAAACGCAAGAGGCGGCTAAGCGGACCAGTCCTTTGGATAAGTTAAGTATAAATACCTATTTTTGTAAGCATTCTTTTCTTGATACACTGTGGCAAAGGCTGTGGTGTTTTGGTTTACTTAGCCTAGTGTCTGGCTGTGTTTGTTGCTTACTGTCTGTGGCTTTGTTGAGGTTTTCTGGCATCAGTGCTGTTTCTTTGGGAGTTTTTTTTGGGTGGCATATGCAAATATTGTGTGTAATACAGCAAGTGAGGATTGTTTTGGGGACCTTTCGTGGGTTGTGCAGCAACTCCCCTCTTGGTTGGGCCAAACTTTGAAAGCATACTTGCAGCAGGCTGATAGTTCTAACCACTATGTATCTGGTTTTGTGGTGAGCTGCATTTGTGTGATTGTGTGAGGATTGTGATTGTGCATGTGGAGTGGTTTGTCTGTGTGTTGATATTGTTTTTGGTTCTTTTGTGCAGTGCCTGAGCTCTAGCCAGTGATTGTGAGATGGATGAGAGGATGATGTTTGGGTTATGAATGTATTGTTGTGGCAGCATACAGGAAGGTCAGGAGGCAAGGGAGGTGGGTGCTGTGAGGCTTAGGGCACCCCGATCCTTTGCCATCCGCCTCTTTGTATGGGATTTAAGTGACGAGCAGATCAGAAGCAGATTTCGTCTGAATCGTGCAGCACTACAGTCCCTATTGGCCTGATGCAGAGCCTCCCCAGAACTGACCTTATTTTGTTCCGTTTTTCCTATGGCCCGTTTTCCTTCCGTTTGTCTCGGGGTTCAAATGTGATTCAGAGCCGCCGTCGGGAGAGCTCCATTACTGATCCGTTTATGTGTCTTCATTCGGGAAGTTTTTTTTCCCCTCTCGGGTGCTTTCCGTGTGGTCGTGGGTTCCGTTGCCGTTCACACGGACGATCCATTTTTGGCTCCTTTTTAATGCATTTCCAAACGTACCTTCTTGCCATCCGTTTCCGTTTTCACCCTGATTCCGACTGTTTTTCCATGTATACTTACATTTCCATGGATTTCCTGTTGACAATCTGGGTCCACGCAATCGCACATCCCTAGTCCTCCCTCAAGCTTCCCTCATACATCAAACTGACACTTTTACCAACACCAAAACTTACCTTAAACTACTATCCTTCTTCTTCTTCCTCCTCCCTGTGTTTAATGCTTACCTTCTTCTGTTCTTCTTCTTCTTTATCTTCTTCCCTTTGTTTAATGCATACCTTAATCTGTTCTCCTTCTTCTTTGTCTTCTTCTCCTTCTTCTTCCTATTCCTTGTCCCATATACGTACCTTTTGGGACATGTAACTGTATGATTATGTCCTGAGAATGTACAGTGCCAGGAAAGAGAACACACCACACCATTTTTGTTTTTTGTTTTTTTTTTATGAACCTTTTTTTTTTAAAACTAATAATAATTTCTTTTGGGTTTTAAAAACTCAAAAAAAAAGCTGGATCTTCAATATTCTTGCTGCCCTTTTCTTTGGTCCATTTTTAGGGTTAATTTTTTGCTAAGTTTTTTCCTTAATGTTTTTTGGAGCTGCCATGCTCAAAAGAACCAGGGCACGTAGCTGACGCCTTTGATGCTCACGCACAGCAGAATGCATTTCCAAGTCACAAAGATCAAATACGGCTGCTAAGACTGCCCGTAAGTGAAGCGTTGACACCCTCATTAAATTGGGCTTGTTTCAATCGGAAATCAAGGCTCTGAATCAATTAAAAAACGGAACAATCAACGGCCCGTACGTTTTCACGGAGTTCAGCCTCTTGTGAGCCGTCAATCGGAAAGGCACCTGAACAAACACCTGAGCGAATACACGCACACAAAAAGCAACATAGTACCCTTTCCTGACCCGATCACAGCCCAAAAACAACGGGAAAATGCACGGGATAGCTGAACGAGGAGGCTCTGCATCAGGCCATATATGATCAGATTAAGACCAAAATCGATCCATCCACTAGACGCACCCAATCCATCCCTGGTATAGTTCGCCTATGTGCCATGCTTAATATTGTGGCACAGGGGAATTTCCAGGCAACCTCTGGCCTCCTCAGCGGGATCAGCCAGGCTACAATGAGCCGCACATTTTACCAGGTAGTCCTGGCTATTTTTGACCTTATCCCTGTTTATATTAAATTTCCTGAGGATGAGGAGGAGGTTGCCAAAATCAAACGTGCGTTCTACCGTATGGGAGGGGTCCCTAATGTGCTAGGGTGCGTCCGCCCTCCCCGTGCACAGAAGCTGCATTACCGGAATCGGAAACAGTTCCATTCCATGAATGTCATGGTAGTATGTGACCATGACATGAAGCTGCGGGCCGTGAGATCTGGCTTCCCCGGCTCATGCCATGATTCTTACGTGCCCCAGCAATCAGTCCTGTGCCGGAAGTTCGAAAACAATGAAATGCCACCTGGCTGGCTACTGGGTAATTAATAATCCATGACATCTATTTACAAGTTTAATATGTGGACTAGTTACTGAACCAAATATATAACCAAACCTATAATGTTTATATTATGTTGATAGAACTTTACAAATTGCTCGCTCTCTCAATCTGTTTATTCAACAGCGGACAAGGGATATGGGCAGAAAATGTGGCTAATGACTCCGGTCAGAAACCCACAGACCTCTGCCCAAGTACGCTACAATGCAGCACATCGCAAAACCAGATGCATTGTGGAAAGAACCATCGGCCTGCTGAAAGCACGCTTTCTCTGTTTGGCACGCCCAGGAGGAGAGATGTTGTACAGTCCACAAAAGGTCTCCAAAATCATCCTCGCATGCTGTGTCCTACACAATATTTGTATGTGTCACCAAATCGAACCCCCTGAAGAAACAGCACTGGTGCCCGAAGTCCCCAACATGGCCGCAGACAGTACGGAGGACACCCAGACTGGGTTTGAATGATGGGAAAGCATGATTACCTCTTTTTTTTTCGGTAAGCTAGATCACCTTAACTATACTACAACTACTGTACTACAGGGCCCTTCCAAAAATTATTTTACAAATATGTGGTTTTTATAAAATTGAAAAAAAAACAAAAATCTGTAGCTTCCAAACATTTAGCAGAAAGATATGTGGGGGGAAATTTTAGAGAAAAAAACAACCAAAAAAAAGGCTGTCTCTAAATTTAATAGGGGGTTTGGTATGTAAATTAAATTCAACAAACCAAAACAAAAAAAAAACATATATTTGGAGACAACTACATTAACTAACTACACTTTTGTTTCTATTTTAGGCACCATGAAGATTGAAAAAAAAGTTGGGACTTCTAGAAATAAACATAAGCAAAAAATACAATAAATAACATTTAAGAAAACAAACATGGTTCTATGTGTTTTAAACAGAATGTTCTAACAGATTGATTTCGATACAACAGGCCAAAAACGCTCAGGCGCAGTATTGAACATGGTGTCCAAAATCAACAGCGCCTCTAAAGCACATCTGAAACATCACATTCACCATTGTCAGCGTGATTCCCAATAACGGCAAATAGCGACTGAGGTGCCCTGCAATAGCGACTGACAGCCGATCGTGGCGGACACTAGCGGACGCTCAGAGTGCCGCTCTCAAGATGCTCATCTGTCGCTACCTGCCGCTAGTAATGAATCAGCCTCACCAAATTTGACAATTGTAATAATTTTTTTTTCCTTCTTAACCTAACATTTTATTATTAGTATTAGCAGGGGCAAACAAAGTTTGAGATATTAGAGTTGATTCAGCGCCAACCCTAATGTTTAGTTAGAGAAAAACAAAGGGGTTTATTCAAGACTCACTAACACCACCTGGCGACAAGTAGCAGCAGGTGTTTTTCGTGAGCACCACGAAGCAAGTCAAATTTATGATGCAAAAAATGTTTAGCATCTCTTCTAGCGCCATGTTATGTTCCATGTATCAAGAGCGTTGTGTGCTTTCTTAGCAATGCCACTGTGTACCCTACAGTGCCACATCACATCAGTCGCTGTGTTCTCCCATAGACTTCAATTAGCCATTCCAGTTTTTTGGGTGACTTTAGATTAGCATATTTAAATTTTTTTGTGCTCAGTCAAGTGACACAGGATCCCTGGCCTGTTCAGTATGTTTTTGCTTTCATTATTGTACTTAGGTTACCCATGGCCTACCTTCGTTTTCAGGCCTGCCATTTAGGTGTCATGTTATTTGTATGTCCCTAGTGTCATTTCATGTGTATTTGCTTGGTCACTGTACATGATGCTGTATGCCTGCGTATCTAGGTTTCATAGCGCCCACACTGGTGCTGTTCGTTTGTATGTTAAATACAAATGATTTCTGTCCCTCCACACTGGCGCTACCTGTTGCTAGCTCCATTAAAAAACAAACACACAGCGCCACAAGTAGCTTACAGCAACGAACAAAAAAACAGTGCCGCCTGCCTGTGGCCTGTGTATCGCCTGAGGTGCAAATAGCGTCTTTCTGCAGATGCTCAAGTGGTGCTAGTGATAAATTGACCTCTAATTTTGACACTCTCATCCTCTCTACAGATCAGCAGACCCTTTTCTGTGCAGGTTTTTTAAAGAGAGTTTTCATTTTTTTTCTCATGTTAGAAATCAATTCTTTTAAAAAGTGACTTGTTTGATTCAGGCAGTGGTTTTTTAGACCTTTGGACAATTTGGGATAATCCATATCAATTTTACAGATTTCTACAGGGTGTTAACTGCATTAAAAAACTCACCTACAGTCTTAAAGTGGACCAAAACCCTCATTTTAACTAGCATCCCCTAAATTGCTTCCCCCATGAAGAGCACCTCTTGCCAATTTTTTTGTGGTCCTGCTGCTTAATTCCAGATAGGGGCCCTTGTTTTAGCTGTAAAGACTCGCCTCCTCCATTCACTGCCATTGTTAGAATGAATGATCACCTGCAATCTTACAGAGAGGGACAGCAAAAAAAAAACAGTGTTCCAGGACAATTCAAAAAGCAAATATATCCATTTCTAGTTCTACACCCTCAGAAGGGAATCTTGGCAGGGCCTTTGACCAAATGTATTGCACAAGTTTGGTGGGCTTTGGTCCACTTTAAGCAGTTTCTCAGTGAGTGGGGAGGCAAGCAGATGGGCTTCGACCAGCTTCTCAGCAAGGGGATGGGCTCTAGATGGCTTCTTTGAGGGCGGCCATGCAGGATTCGACCTGGTGGATAGACAGGCCCTGTCCGGCATCTGAAGAACAGAACTTGGCACCAGTAATGGCCCCTGGACTGGAAATGGTCCACCAGACCTGATGTCTTTTGGTGGGAACACATGCAATTCATCAGGCGTCCTACTGGAAGTGTGCAGGGACACATGGGATCTTGCATTCACCCTTGCAAAAACTAAGGTAAGACCTGGTGCTTTTTTTTTTTTTTTTTACTTATTAAGAAAAAAATGATTGTTACAAATCCCAAGAAATTCGAATGCATTATGCATTGATTTTTGCTTGAAATTTGGAGCGAATTTTGATTCTGACAAATCAGTTTGCTCATCTCTAGTCATTACCCTTAACTGGAAGCCAAGGCAGATGAAAGGGGGATCCAGTGTTCCCCTTCACTGCAGATGCTGGTGGGGCTTCCCATAGAATTATAAAAGAAAACTATTTTCTGTAGCCATAATGTGTTTATGTTAGAAACGTACACCAAAGTAGGGTTTTACCGGGATTACCTTAATCCTGGTCCAACGGCGCATTTGTGAATGGCTGGCGTGGGCTAAGACGCCGCTAAGACGTGCATAGCTCAGCGGCTCCGAGTGCGCTGATTTGACGAGCGTCCGCGCATGTGCCGTAGGACTGTGGTGAGGTGATCCAGGCGATCTGGGGGTTTCACATAGCACCCCGATCAGGACAACATGGAGCCATTTTTGGCATTATTTTTTTTCAATGAAAAATGTCTCCAGTTTTCAGGAAACTAGCATGCGAGTTGTAAAATTTCCCATGGAAGGTAAAATTTATTTCTGAGCACAAATCTGATAATGAGGTAGAGGATCAGCAATGATGGGGACCCCTGACCTTGTGGACCCTGATGCAGTTTATACATCTGCAACCCATGTACCCCATGTAGTTAGATCTCTGGGTGCCATACATTGGAAAAGACTTCCAGAATGTGGCCATGCTCCACAAGACACGATGTCTGTAAAATGGCTTTGGTTATGTTGCTATCAAGCAAGCTTCTCCAAATATTTTGAAGTAGATGAAGTAGATTGGTGACCACTGTCTGATTATTGCTTTTGAAACATGGCCTATTCTCACAGCTGCATCCTTCTGTTGATTAGTGCTTCTATATTTAAACAATCATAATCTAAGTTTGCATAATTAGCTACCTCCGTCTGAGCTATTTTATGAATTACCCTAGAGAGTGCTCTATTACGTGATAAGCCTTCCAGATGCCTGCTTTCACGGCGTTGCGTATCTGGTTATAAAGCAGCCAGTCTGAAGTGTTTAATTCTTCAAGCCAACATAATTCTTTGATATTTCTAAATGTACCTGTGGCTATATCTATTATTTCTGCAGTGCAGTTCAAGCTTATAAAAAATGTTGATAGCTAGGCCCCTTGCTTTCCTGTGATCCATTTTCATCCTCTGTGTCACAGACTTTCAGACACTTCTGGAATCTCTAAAGAGGTGATTGAAAGCCAAATGTATGCATAAATGAAAATTCTAGAATTAAGAAATTTCCTCCAACTTTTTCTCATAGCTTTAAAATATAATGTATGTTTTTATCTTTTTTTAGCTGTTTCAGCAAATGCACCTCCTAGTGACCGCTGCCTAAAAGCCTAAATGTGATGCCCCACTGTGAACCCCCCAGTCCACCCCTACAGCTTACCTTTCCCTGTTCCAATGGAGCATGCACAGGGCTCTCATCCAATCAGAGCTATTTGTTGGGGCTATATGGCTGATTCAGCACCAGGTAAGAGAAGGCTCTATTTTTGGACAGAAAACTGCCATTTGCTTTCATTGTCTACCTTGGTGGTGATTCAGCAACTGGATGTAAAATTTCACCTGGTGACAAATCACCACCAAGGTAGACAATGGGGGTCATGCTCATTATTTAGTGAAGCCAGTGTGACTTGCAGTGTGCATTGTGATGTGGATTGCAACCTACATCTTGGTGAGCTTTTTAGCATTAAGACTTACAAAAGTGCAAAAAAAGATTTTTCTACCTTTTTTTCCCCCAAAATAACCTGTACATGTAATAGACATTTTTACAGGTGAGGTGCATCATTTTTCTAGGAGGTAAGCATATTTTTTTTAGTTTGGAAACAACAGTACCCTATGGGCTATGCAAAAAAATATTGGCAAATTCTTTAGCATAGCCCATAGGGCTATCCTTATCTCTTTAGATTTATGGTGTACCTCACCTGTAAAAAGTTTTCTACCTAAAAAGAAATGGCTTCTCTCACCCTGGTGCTGAATCGCCCCCTATGTCATTCGGCAAATGGCCTGTTTGCAATGGGGAGCGAGAGAGGTGGCATTCCTGCATCTTTGGCCTGTGCGTGCGCTTCCGCCCCAGCCATTCACATAGGCAGGAGTGCATGCGCTGCTCGGGATGCAACACTGGGTTGTGTTCTGCTTTAAAACTCAATTGCAGGCAAAGTTTATTAGTACACCTATACTCAGAAAGGTAGTTTATGTCATTACCGTCCACTCCCAACCCTGTGCCACAAAACAGCCTGTGTTTTCTTTTTTACTGAAGTCTTTGCCCAATATTGATAAAAAGACTAATAGTAATTAGTATTATGGTAAATGGCCTGTCATATGTTAATTAGGTCAGTTATAATCACACTGTCATATTAGGACTGATTCAACACCATGATTTTTTTTTCTTGCGTTTTTCTATGAAAAAAAAAATTATAATGATTTTTTTCCTTAGTGAAATTCAGCAGCATAAAATAATGCTGAACTGTACTAAGGAAAAAAAAATAACTGAAGAAAAAAAAATTCTCTCAAAAAAGTGAGGAAAAAAATGTAATCTTGATTTTTTTCAACAGTGTATTTCAGCATCTTTTTTTAACTGTGCAAATTTATAAAACATTTGCACAGCTAAACACGGTGCTGAATTGCACTGAGGAAAAAAACAAGATAAAATGGCCGACTGCATCCAGTTTATGTTGTTTTGAATATTGGCAAAGACTTTAGTAAAAAAAAAAAGAAACACGGGCTGTTTTGGGGCACTGAGCTTCCGTTGGAAGCTGACAACATAAACTTTCCTCTGAGTATAGGTCCACATGTTTTTAAATAATAAACTTAGGGTCTTATTATTTTTTTCACCGCCACCAGCAAGTCATATTTATGATGAGAAAAAATGTTTAGCGCCACACATAGCACCATGTAGCGTTACATGTATCAAGAGCACCGGGTGTTTGGTTAGTGTCGGCACTGTGTTCCCTACAGACCCTCATCACATCAGGTGTTTCTTGTCATTCTCCCATAGACTTCAATTAGCCTTTCCAGTTATGTTGTTTTTGGTGACTTCTAGTTAGCTTTTTTTATTTTTTTTGTGCTCATTCAAGTAATATGGGATCCCTGGCCTGGCGCTGTATGCCTGGTAATCATGATTCTAGAGTAACCTGCGCTGGTGCTGAGGTTTTACATGTTAAATACAGCATGGACCAGCAGATCACCACCAGTGCTACCTGTCGCTATCTCCATTGAAAAATGATCAAGCCAAGGTCCAGCGCCACATAGCCTTCAGCGCCGAACACCAGCAGCACCGTCTGCCCGTGGCCGGCGTTGTGGCTGAGGTGCTAATAGTGTCTCTCAGCAGATGCTCAAGTGATGCTACTAGGCGTTAATAATACATTGGGCTCTTACTTGCAAAAATGATAAACTAATCATAATTAACAATGTCAATGGATCATGTCGGGTGATTCAGGGCCCTTTTTACCATATTTTCCCTTCTAGCAGGAAAATACGGTATGTGTACGCCAAACCGAGTATCAGCTGTATTGTTATGGCTCAAGGCAATAATTTGTCCATAAATTCATGGGTGTAGCCTGCCCTAGTGCGTAATTCTGAGCCCTGATTTGTTCATTTTTGGGCCTATAAAATCTCTAGGTTTCTGGTTCAAAATAACGTCCTCTTTTTGCTAGTGGGAACTGATAACGCACCTACTATGGAGCCCCTTGATGAATTCTGTGAAGAGTACGAGTGTGTCCAGCAGCAGGGACTGTACCTTCCAGAGCTTAGACATACCCGCCACTGTGGATATCACATGACCAATCAACAGGTGTTCAAATTGACCCAACTGCACCCTCTTTACTTATGGTTGGCCCCCGCCATGCAATTAGAGGTATGACCAAATTGGTTGGCTGTCTCCAACTTTTAGGGAATGTCTCCTTCCAGAGGCTAGGAGCAGGTTCTGTGGGCATGTCCCAGCCTTCACTGACCCACACCCTGACTAAATTTCTCGATGGAATGGCTGTCCTGCAGGAGAAATGTGAGGTTGGGCTTTTTTCAGTTAAGCAGGAGTATATGTTTCTGTATGTTTAGGTCCACATTGCTCCTCCTTGCCCACTCCCCTCTCTTTATGCATGCCTTGCTTCACCTACAGCTTCCCTGTGTCCCAATTGGCCCCTGTTTTGTTTAGTTTTGCCTGTGTATTTTGTGTTGGTAGTCTAGTGACCTTTTTTTTTTGCTATTCTTTTCTCAACCGCAAGATGATCCTCTGTTAACGTCCAATTTGTTGTGGGACCAGATATTCATTTTGTCAGCATTTTGGCCGGATTCCCTGGCTCGTCCGACGATGCATGCATCTTCAGGAGTTCCATTTTGTACACCCATTTAGAGAGTGACGAGCTGACTGGTGGCTGGCTTCTGGGTAAGTCTGTTGATTTTTTTAGTAGATATGCCTGTCTATTTTGTTTTGGCATCAGCAATTGTATTTTGCATGTCTAATATGTGCACACTTTTTGGTTTAGGCCCAACTGTGTTTGCCAATTTATCTTCCTGCCCTCCCCCACTTCTACTGATTTCATGGCCCTCTATTAATGGTGACTTCTCCCTATCGTTGTTACAAATGCTTGGTCCTAGCCTCTTGCCTTACCTTTAGCTTTATTTGCCAATTCTGTCCAAATATGTACGATTTTGTTTCACCTGTCTTGCTGTTGTGTTAACTGTGAGGATGTTATTAATTTTTTCTCTTTTGACTTTTTGGGGATTCCAGTTATCCTTTGCTTCCCTGGCTCTTGACTCCCTATTTAAGGCCCCAGACTGCTGGCCAGGATGCTTATATTTGGGTCCACAAAAGGCCACAGACAGTAGTGGAACTTGCCTTTGGCCTCTTGAGGGCCAGATTTCAATGTTTGGACCACACTGGGGGTGCCCTCCAACATAAGCCAGAGAAGGTCGTCAAAATCATCTTGGCCTGCATCACCCTCCACAATTTTGCCTTGACAGAAAGGGGGGCAAAATGTGTGGAGGGGGCAACCCCTACTTCTGTTACTCACCAGCATTTGGTGGACTCCTCTTTCTCATAATTTGTTGTTTTTTTGCCCTTATGTCATTTTCTAATTAGTCTAGATATTTGGGTTTTCTGGGTGTGATTAAAAAACATCCAAACCAAGATCACGTATTTTGTAATTTATTGTCGAGAATTAAGTGTTAAGGGAAAAAAGTTGTTGAGTTATTGCACAAATCTGGCCGCAGATAAAGATAACATTGGTGTAAAAATATATGCCTGTCTGGATTTCAAAAAGTTTGTGGACCCCCCACACCCCCCAAGTCCAGCATGGCCCTTTGTTGTCTGGCTTTCTCTGTTGGCTGCTTGCTGTGCCTCCAGCCTCTCCAGGATTTGTGAGGCAACCTGTTTGGCTCTAGCCTGCTTTTGTGTGGCAACCTGGTTGGCCTCCACAATAGCCCCAAACAGCACCTTCATCTTTTCATGGTGCTGACGCTCCACAACCACTGCAGCCAGGTCTTCATGGAGAAAACTGAAGATCCATTACACTACTTTAAAATATCTCTTGGCATTTTGCCGAAAAGTGGTGCTGCTGGCCTGCCAGTTTGCCTCCATGATTAGGCACCGCCTCAGCAGAAACAGGTGCTGCCTGGCTGCAGGGCAGGGCTGATATCCTCCTGGGTGCTCTTGGAAGCTGGTGGGGCTGCTGCTGGTAGAAGAAAGATCTTGATGTTGGGAGTAGTGGCGATGCCCAGTGTCCCTGATGCCAACAGCTGGTGGAGGTGTACAGATGATATTGGGGATCTCCACCAGATTTTCAAACTGCCCTTCCTCCAGCTCATTAATTTCTGCCATGAGTGGTGACACAGGTGTTACCTGTGTGTCAAAAGGTCAACATCACTGTCTGGACTTGAGCTCCCTGGGTGGCTTGGTCGTAGGCACGCCAGAGGGGGCAGCTATTGCCGCAGGTCGAGGGGTTTGGAGGGTCAATTGGTGCAGGCTGGGGGGTTGCTGCAAAGTTAAGGTGAATGCACTGTTAGTTTACTCTTTACAGTATCTGTACCCTTTCAAAATCACCACAAGGAATACACACTGGGACCCACAGAAACATGGGGGCCCCCAAAATATGCTGCTACCATCATGTTAGGTGTTACATTTATTAATAGATACATCACTTTGGTTTGGTGTTGTAGGCCAACATGGGTGTCCCAGGAAATCCCTCAAAGTTTGCGGTGCATGTGGTGTTTGGTCGGACTCCTCTCGTAGCAACTACCGTTTTTATCGGGCAAATGTAAAAAGAAAAAAAAAAAATAATAATGAAAAAAAATTCACCAGTTCCTGGCGCTACCTCGTTGCCTGCCACACTGCGAGAGGCCAGATGAAGACAGAGGAGCGGCGGGCTCTGTCCCCGACCCCGCCACTGCTATCGCTGTCTTTTCCGGCAGCGATAGCAGCGGCAGGGCCAGAGACAGCGCCCGCCGCTCCTCCATCTGCTGCCTCTTCCGCCTGGGGCACATGCGAGCACCCAGGTCCGTGCAGCAGGTGGGCGTGGCCTGCACGAGTCTGTGCAGGCCACGCCCACCCGCTGCCCTGACCTGGGTGTTCGTCTGTGCCCAGGAAGAGGCAGTAGATGGAGGAGCGGTGGGCGCTGTCTCTGACCCTGCCTCTGCTATCGCTGCCTGAAAAGACAACGATAGCAGCGGCGGGGACGGGGGCAGAGCCCGCCGCTGCTTCTTACTGGCCGGTCTGTGAATCGAGCGTGTAAAAACCCGCCCACCCGATTCACGAAGCCGGCCGCTCAGCGGAGCGGTGTCAGCGGAGAGGTGAGTTTTACTTTTTTTTTCTTATGGCGGCTGCCTATGGAAATGGGGGCAGAGGGGGATGCCACACTGCAATGGGAATGGGGGAAGGGGGAAGCCACACAGCCTATGATAATGTGGGGAGGGGGATGCCACACAGCCTATGATAATGGGGGGAGGGGGATGCCACACAGCTTATGATAATGGGGGGAGGGGGATGCCACACAGCCTAGGATAATGGGGGAGGGGGGATGCCACACAGCCTAGGATAATGGGGGAGGGGGATACCACACTACCTATGATAATGGAGGGCCACACTGCTTATGATAATGGGGGGAGGGGAATGCCACACTGCCTATGATAATGGGGGGAGGGAGATGCCAAACTGCCTATGGGAATGGGGGGGCCACACTGCCTATATGGGGAATAGGAGGGGGGAATGCCACACTGCTTATGATAATGGGGTGCACACTGCCTATATTGCGAATGGGAGGGGGGAATGCCAAATTGCCTATATGGGGAATGGGATGGGGGGAATGCCACACTGCCTATATGGGGGATGGGAGGGGGAATGCCACACTGCCTATATGGGGAATGGGAAGGGGGGGAATGCCACACTGGGTATATGGCGAATGGGAGGGGGA
This sequence comes from Gastrophryne carolinensis, assembly GCA_027917425.1. Classification (NCBI taxonomy): domain Eukaryota; kingdom Metazoa; phylum Chordata; class Amphibia; order Anura; family Microhylidae; genus Gastrophryne; species Gastrophryne carolinensis. The sequence goes on along the minus strand of CM051239.1, from coordinate 220,302,465 downwards.
ATGTAACACTACCTATATGGGGAATGGGAGGGAGGGAATGCCACACTGGGTATATGGGGAATGGGAGGGAGGAATGCCACACTGCCAATATGGGGAATGGGAGGAAAATGCCACACTGCCTATATGGGGAATGGGAGGGCAGGAATGCCACACTGGGTATATGGGGAATGGGAGGGGGAATGAACACTGCCTATATGGGGAATGGGAGGGGGGAATGCCACACTGGGTATACGGGGAATGGGGGCATGCTACACTGTCTATGGAATGGAGGCATCCCACACGGCCTATGGGAATGGGATGGGGGCATGCCACACTGTCTCGGTGCGTTTTTGGTTTAAAATATTTTTTTTCTTATTTTCCTCCACCAAGTGCGTCTTATGTGCAGGTGCATCTTATATGGCAAAATACGGTAAGTCTTACCACTGGTGGGCACGGGCCACCTATCAGTGTCCATGGTGCCCGACACCCACCAGCATGGGAAAATTGCAGAGTCTTGGGAAGGCCCTCGCCAGTTTTCAACCTAATTTCAAACAAAGGAAAGTTTGGATTTAGAGAGTTGGACAATGTTTCAGACACAAACATCCTTCTGGTTGATCAACACTCACCCCTCAGCCCGTTTGCGCAGAACCACCACTTTCAGGTCGTCCCACTTTTTCTTGGCCTGGGCACCATCCTTGGGTTCCAGCCCCCCGTCATGTGGTGGGCAATCTCCCCCATAACTCCTCCCACAACCCTTTGGGATGGCGCCACAGAGGAGGGTGGCCCCCTAAAACCTTTGCCGACAACAGTTGTGGTAACGATGTAAAAATGTACATATGTAAAAACAAGTGATCATTTTTACTTATTTCTCTTTGTAGGTGCCATGTTGGTCCCACTAAATATTGTGGAAAAAATAACATCTTTATAGTTATAAAAAGTGAAAAGACATTTTGTTGAGGGGAAAAAAAAACAAAACATCTTTTTTAATAAACAATAGTTTTACTCTTTATATGCTGTGTGGTGGCATTTATTAAATGCTATGACATAAAGCAGATGCAAACCAACGAAACAGCAGAGTATAATGGTGAGACAAAACAGAAGGGGATCTAACCGTGGCTAGAAGCAGATGACATGGCAACCAAGGAACAAAGGTAAATATGTAGAAGGACAGGCAGACTACATGTGATGCCCTATATGCCAGCGGGGGGAGAAGGTAAGTATGTAGAAGAACAGGCAGACTGCGTGGGCACACTGGCGGGAGACAGTGGGAAGCAACTTAAAATAGCAGGGAACAAACAACCAAAGGACATGGCTGTCATGGACAACTCACCTTCACGCCGGTCCCGTGGCGTCTACAGGTGGCTCCGGCGGCTGTCTTGCTCTGTCCCCACCCGGTGGCCGCGTCTCTGTCAGGTGGCGCTGGAGCGAGCGGGGCTGAGCAGACACGCCCCCTCCCCGCGTCACCTTCCCTCACTGACAGTCCGTGCTCGCGCGCGAGCATGGCTGTCATACACGGCTGGAGTCATTAAAGGGCCAATGAACCCAAAGTATCTTCTGGGCGGAACGCCCTATAGTGTGAATTGGGCAATCAGCCCAGGGATCATAGTTGCACCAATCATGTCCCTCTCTCCCATCAATCATGTCAGCTCCCATCAAATAAAGGTGTTTCCCTCACACTTGTTCCTTGCCCGTGATAGCGTGCTGCTGGGTGTGATTATCCATATCTGTATTCCCGTTTTGATCTTGCTGTGTATTGACTATCCCGTGATTACCGCCTGGACCGACCTTTGCCTGTTTCCGACTACGATTTGCCTGCTCCCTTGTACTGTGTACCCGTGACCTTCCGGCTTGACCCTTGGCTCGACTTTGACTACTCTTCCGTCTCATCCTTTGGTGCCGCGCTTGATTGGACTGATCTCTCGTGTATTACCCCTGCTTGCCCGACCTCACCCAGTCTCGTTCCTGGTTCATCCGCCTTCCTCCCCGTAAGTCCGCATCCTTTTTGTTACGAAGTCCGGGGGGGCAACCGTTCCCGGTGAGGCGTGTAAAGCGTCCCGGCAGACGGGGGCTTGACTATAGGTGAAGCTAGCAGCGGAGATTGGGGGTTGCGGACTCACTGAGAAGGTGGGTGTCCCATGGGACCTGACATTATCATGGGCCCAAAATAATAATGGAGGAACTTGTGCAACAGGTGCAGGCCATGGCCATCGCCATCAACCAACTTGCCCAACGAGTTGCTATGCAGGAAAGTCGCCTAATATCTGCACCACTGGCACCTGTTTCCTCTATCGACCCGAAGGTTCCCCTTCCAGAGAAATGTTTTGGAGAACGGTCAAAATTCTCGAACTTTAAGAATTCTTGTGAGCTTTACTTCCACTTGCGGCCCAACTCCTCTGGGTCTGAGACACAAAGAGTGGGGCCTAGTCATTTTGCTCCTTCAAGGTGACACACAGACCTGAGCCTTTTGACCTACCGATGAGGCCTTGCAATCGGTCTCCGCCTTCTTTTCCGCCTTGGAGGTCGTGTATGCGGACCCATACCGGGCTTCTACGGCCGACTCCAAGTTGCAGAGTTTAAAACAAGGGAAAAGATCGGCAAGGAATACAGTGCCGAGTTCCGTAGATGGGCCATCGACTCCCAGTGAAATGATCCAGCCCTGTGCAGTCGGATCAGAATCGGGCTCTCAGAAAATATCAAGGACATCCTGGTTAATTTCCCTCAGCCAAAGAGTCTCGATGAATACACGCAGCTAGCCATCAGAGTGGATACATGGCTCAGGGAGAGACGTGTGGAGAAGGTTAAGGACCAGCCCTGGAGTCCTCCTCGTCAAGAATTCATCCCTAGGGGTGCTGCTGCCTCTTCTTCTTTGGCACCCGAGGAGCCCATGCAACCTGGCGCGACTCGTCTCTCCCAGGCGGAGAAGATAAGACGCCGATCGCAAGGGCTATGCTTGTATTGCGGAAATCTTGGCCATTTCGCCAAGAATTGCCCTAACAAGGCTCCGGCGGCGGGAAACTACAACGCCTAGATCCGGTTGAGGAAAACTCATCTGGGCGATCCGATTCCACTCCCTCATATAAATAGATTGCTTTTACCCACTATGATCTCTTGGGGACCTTCCAGAATGTCTTTCACCGCCTTCATTGATAGTGGGTCGGCCGGCAACTTCATGGATAGGTCCCTTGCATCCACTTTAAATATCCCATTAATCCCCTTAGAAAATTCACTTTGGGTCCTGGCTGTCAATAACGAACCAATTGTGGGAGGATTGGTTTCCTATAAAACCCCTTTTGTGAATTTAGTGGTGGGATCCTCCCATTCTGAGAAGATAGAATTTTTTATCCTAGAGAGCCCTGTATCTTCTATAGTACTAGGATTTCCATGGTTAAAGATCCACAACCCGTTTGTTAATTTGGTATCTGGGGACTTGGTTAAATGGAGTCCATTTTGCCTAGATCATTGTTTTTGTACCGCCCTAAGATTGACTCATGTCGCTCTTGAGGGTTTACCTCCGGCCTATGCAGATTGGGCAGATGTTTTCTCAGAAAAATCCGCTGACTCTCTTCCTCCACATAGGACCTACGATTGTCCCATCAATCTGCTACCAGGTACCATGCCCCCTAGGGGGAAAATATACAATCTCACCTGCTAGGAGGAGATAGCCATGAAAGAATACATTGCAGAGAATCTTAAGAAATGATTCATCCATCCCTCTACCTCCCCTGCTGGCTCCGGGTACTTCTTTGTCGAAAAGAAGGATGGCGGTTTACGTCCCTGTATCGATTATTGGGGACTAAACAAGATCACGGCAAATAATAGATATCCATTACCTTTAATTGATGACCTCTTTAACCAAGTATCTGGGGCACAGATTTTTTCTAAACTTGATCTTAGAGGGGCATATAATCTCATTCGCATTTGCCAGGGAGATGAATGGAAGGCAGAGTTTAATGTAAAGGATGGGCACTACGAGTATTTGGTTATGCCTTTTGGTTTGTGCAATGCTCCCGCGGTCTTCCAAGATTTTGTAAATGACGTGATTATTTGGGCCGATTTATGGTGGTCTATCTAGACCAGTGGTTCCCAACCCTGTCCTCAAGGCACACCAACATGTCATGTTTTTGGGATCTCCAAATAGCCAGCTCTATTGCTCTGCAGCTGCACTAATTACTCCACCTGTGCATCTTTGTGGAGATCTGCAAAACCTGGCCTGTTGGTGTGCCTTGAGGACAGGGTTGGGAACCACTGATCTAGACGATATACTCATTTTCTCCCGTTCGGTGCTGGAACACCGCCAGCATGTAAAGGCAGTATTACAAAGATTACGGGAGAACAGTCTGTATGCCAAAATTTTGAAGTGTGTATTCAAGGTTACTGAAATTCCATTTTTGGGGTATCTGATCTCTAAGCATGGGTTAGTTATGGATCCATCCAAGGTGTCCACCGTATTGGAGTGGGAGCAACCAAAATCCCTGAAAGCACTTCAGAGGTTTCTAGGATTTTCAAACTTCTATAGGTGGTTTATTAAGGGGTTCTCTTCCATAGTGGGCCCTTTAACGGACCTAACTCGGAAAGGGGCTTTTGTTGAGAACTGGCCTCTCTCAGCAATAAGTGCCTTTTGGACTTTAAAGGAAGCTTTCACATCGGCTCTAGTTTTGGTCCACCCCAATATCAATCGCCTGTTTCTTTTGGAAGTAGACGCCTCCGAACTTGGCGTGGGTGCTGTCCTCTCTCAGTATTCAGGTGACCCTCAGAGACTACATCCCTGTGCCTTCTTTTCGCGAAAATTCTCTCCTGCTGAACAAAATTATGATGTTGGGAATAGGGAACTATTAGGTATAAAACTGGCCTTTGAGGAATGGCGGCATTGGCTGGAAGGTTCCCTGCATCCCATTACTGTATATACCGACCATAAAGACGTAAAGTACATAGAATCAGCCAAAAGGCTCAACTCCCGCCAGGCTCGCTGGGCGCTCTTTTTCTCCCATTTTAATTTCATTATCACCTTCAAGCCGGGAGCAAAGAATACCAAAGTTGATGCCTTATCTCGCAATTTTGGAGAATGTAAGGATCGATTCGATCCCACAGAACCTATTTTACCCTTAGGTTGTGTTGTTGGTGCCCTTCTCCCTAATTTATCTAGCTCGTTAATTCCATATCAGGTTGATGCTCCTCCGGGGAAACCCCCTGGATGTCAGTTCGTTCCTTCCCATCTGTGTCTCTCCGTCCTACAAGAATTTCATGACGCCAAGACCGCCGGTCACTTGGGATATCGGAAAACACTGGCTCTCGCCAAGCGCAATGTTTGGTGGCCAACCATCAGACGCGACGTGACCGCCTTTGTCGAAGCATGTCCTGTATATGGTCGTAATAAGGGAATCCATGGATCCCCAGCAGGGTTGTTAGTACCACTGGAGATTCCCAGAGAACCTTGGACCCACATATCCATGGATTTCATTGTTGATCTGCCTCTGTCTCAGGGTAATACGGTAATCTGGGTGGTGGTTGATCGCTTTAGTAAAATGGCACATTTTATTCCCCTGGCAAAGCTTCCATCAGCACCGGAGCTGGTGCAACTGTTCATTAAACACGTTTTCCATCTCCATGGTATACCCCAGAATAAAAGCCTCAATTCAGAGACAGATTCGTCTGGACTTTCGCATGTGTCTGTGTATGTTTTTGTGTCTGGCCTTTTTTTTGGTTTTTACGTTCCTTTTTCCATGCGTATGTTCGTTCCCACTAATGCGTATATGCGCTTTCGATGGACGGATCGAAATCTGATCATTTACGTTAGTTTTGATAATTTTCGTATCAAAATCTGATATTTTGTGTTCGTTCAGATAACTTACGTTATTGGGATGGGCTTGCGTCCTATTCAGAGAGCTGATTGCCGAGGGACCACCACCCTATAAAACGGTTTCATTTGCGATCCACTTACTGGACCATTTTGCACTCAGCTTGCTTGCTTGACCATGTATTGCGGCTTTGTGGAGGAATATGAGCGCCTTCAGCTCCAAGGCATTGCATGTTTCAGCAGGGCCGAGGCGAGATTGCACCGGCGACGCATATATATCGATCGCATGCATGATGTTGAGTTGTTCAAGCTGACCCGACTTAACCGCGCTTCCCTCCATAAGTTGTATAGTGAGCTGCGGCCATGGTTAGCCCGCACCACAAGGAAGGGGCAAGCAATTTCAGGTATGACCAAGATGCTTGGCTGCCTGCAATTTTTGGCGAACAGCTTGTTCCAGAGGCTGGGTGCCCTCTCCAGGGGGATGTCCCAGCCTACGCTGAGCCGCGCACTATGCAAGTTTTTGGATGGCATGGCTACCTATGTCCAAAACATTTCTGGACGACATGATAGCCTGGAACGCGCTTAAGTTGGGTTTTTTTAATATCATCGACATGTCCAATGTCATGGGTGCGATCGATTGCACACACGTTGCATGGTCCCTCCTGCAGCCGATGAGTACATTTATAGGTAAGTTCATTTATGTCCTTTTGTTATATAGTTTAGGCAAACTGTATTGTAAATATCTATTAATCCCTCCTTGTAAAGTGTCCCTGTGACCAATTTTACAGTGTATACCTTAATCCCTCCTTGTAAAGTGTCCCTGTGACCAATTTTACAGTGTATACCTTAATCCCTCCTTGTAAAGTGTCCCTGTGACCCATTTTACAGTGTATACCTTAATCCTTCCTTCTCAAGTGTCCCTGTGACTCATTTTACAGTGTATACCTTAATCCTTCCTTGTAAAGTGTCTCTGTGACGCATTTTACAGTGTATACCTTAATCCCTCCTTGTAAAGTGTCCCTGTGACCCATTTTACAGTGTATACCTTAATCCCTCCTTCTCAAGTGTCCCTGTGAACAATTTTACAGTGTATACCTTCATAAATGTTTTTAATGTAGGCCTTAACAAAGCATTTTAATGCGGACCTTAATTAGTGATTAGAATGATAATCTTTACTTTCTCCCACATACATCTAATTTTTGGTTTGAAAACTACTTATGTACTTAGTTAGTGTTATTTGGATTGTGCAACATGTTTTTGGAGGGTGTTAGGAGTTAGTGTTTGAGTAGTTTACCTTGGATTGCTAAAATTTTTAAATTTTTTTTCTTCCAGGATCCGCAAAATGGGCCACTCACTGAATGTCCAAGCAGTGGTGGCCCCGGACTAGTTCCCTAGTGTCCTCGCCGGGTATCCAGGCTCATCCCATGACGCTTACATCTTGTGGAGCTCAGGATTATTCCGTCGGTTTGAGAATTATCAGGTGGATGGCTCCTTGGTAAGTTTACTCAAATTACGTCATTCCCTTTTCACTGTATGCCTATGAATATAGTTGATGAGCCATGTCTTAACCTATGGCTGTTTTTACCCCTTGATGACATGTTAAACCAGACCTTCACCATGATTTTTAGAAAAACACTAACCCTTAAAAACTGATTCCCCAGCATTTACGCCCAATATATGTCTTTAGTAACTTACTTATTATTCTTTCCCCCACTGGGCTGCAACTCTGTTCATGACTTTAGGATGGGGCGCCGCCATCTTTGCTCAGATGCATCACACTTACTGAGAAGAGGAGAGCGTGATAAATTGCAGGGGGCGGATTATAGCTGTGCTTTGCTCAGGCAGAGCAGAGCTGGGGTCCGGGAAAGGTCAGAAATCCCAGAATGCAGAGCAGCACAGTCAGAAGGCACTTCCTGTTTGCAGGCTGCCTAATATTCCCTGAGCCGCCATATTGGATGTTTAAAGGCTCATAACATGCAGTAGATGCTGGTAGTATTTTTTTTTTTATGTGAGCAATCTGTATGTACAGGGTGTGGGTAACATATAAGATAGGCTCTTATTCAGACTGAACGACCACTTTAAACAATATTGTTGTTTCGAATGTGTAATTAATGTAAGTATTTTATTATTCTTTCAGGGAATTCTGGATATCCGCTTCTTCCCTGGCTCCTGACGCCCATCCTTCCGCCACAGAATGAGGCACAGTAGGCCTACAATCGGTCACACAGAAATACCTGGGCTGCTCAAAACCTGCTTCCGATGTTTGGACCATACCGGGGGGCACTTCAATATGACCCCAACAAGGTCATAGACATAATCCTGGCCTGTTGTGTTCTGCATAACTTTGCCATTATGCAGCGTGTCCCCCGGTATTTGGATCTGCCCCCCTCACCACCCAGCCAGGAGGCAGATGAGCAGTACACTGGCACAACTAGTGCCTCTGGGCAAGCAGTGTGGGCCAATGAAATAACCACCTATTTTGCCTAAAATTTGGTTTCTTTGTTTATGTTATTTTGTTATTTTAAATATGATTTGACTTTGTGAAGGCCTTTGTCTTTGTCTCTATTCTTTTAAAAAGTTATGACTTAATTACTAAAAAATGTACACCTGATTTGAGCCTCATGCAGTTTATTTTCACATGTTTGTTCTTAAAAACCTTCATTAATCTCAAAATTACCAAAACATTAATGCATCAACTTAGTCAAGAACAGCTAAAGTCACATTCAATATATTTTATTGAAATATGTAAATTTTTAGTTGAAGGGCACTCGCAGACTCAAAATATAGCGTGGCAGCTTGAGCGGCTGCTTCAGTGAGGCTTTAGCTCAGGCATTGGCAAGTGGGGTATGTCAGCACTCTAATGAGCTATATGGGCGAATAAAAAAGGCAATCCATAAAAAGCCATAAAAAAGGCAGCGCTCACCAGACAGGTAAATAGAGTGGGGATGTAGAGGAAAGATGTGGAGCAGATACAGGTCAAATAGGTCTTAATATGGATGTTGCCCATAAAAACCTTGTGGTGGGCCTTGGAGGTGTCCCAACACCTGGGCATGTGTGTCATTCAGAATCTGCCACTGCTTAAGCATCTGTCTGTTGCTAGTTCGAAATGCATCTAGCATGGCAGTGAAGTTTGCATTTAAGGTGGCCGTTAGTTCTGCCGTCTGTGTGGTTAAGTTGGCCATTTGTCCTACCATCTGTGTGGTTAATGTGAAACAGAGCCAATACCGTACTTGGGAATGCCTCAATTGAGGTAAAACCTTGTTTGGAATTGGTTTAGGCGTGCTTGAACCACGTGTCAGAAATAATGCTCTGCCTTATCCACACAGGACAGATATTCTCTGATGTGTTGATATATCTGCCAGGGTAAACTTTAGTACCGATTTATCAGTATATGACTAGCAGAATAATAATTTCATATATAACTGCTTATATCATCCACAAAAGGCAAGATATTAATGTAGTACAATATTATGAAACAATGGTTTTGTTTGGGCACTTACCGCCGCGGCCCAGGGGTTCGTAACCTTCCCAGAACCTCTGATGGTGTGTGTCTCAGGTAAGTGCAAAACCGCAGTGTGAAGATCCCTTTTAGTTGGTTATGCTTTCAGGTGTCTGGACATCTGGATAATCCTTAGATGAATCGGTGGTTGATTTTTACCTTCAAACACACTTTTAAGTCCAGGTATAAAGCAAACCTTAATTGTGCTGGTTTTAGATCATCTTTAGTTGGATCTTCCAACTCTCAATAAACACACCTTGAAGTAAAGTGCGATTTCTTTATTTGATTTAAAAAGCTTAAATGTGCGCCAATAAAAATATAATGGGAATAGGAATGGGGGAAAAGATAAGGGTCAGTGAGGGAGTGTGGGCTCCAACAATCCTCCAAAGTAAAGCGCTCTGTGGGGTTTAATGTGAGTGAACACCGAAACGTTGGGATGAGTGAGTGAGCTGAGCTGTGAGCTGATGTGTTGATATATCTGCCAGGGTAAACTTTAGTACCGATTTATCAGTATATGACTAGCAGAATAATAATTTCATATATAACTGCTTATATCATCCACAAAAGGCAAGATATCAATGTAGTACAATATTATGAAACAATGGTTTTGTTTGGGCACTTACCGCCGTGGCCCGGGGGTTCGTAACCTTCCCAGGGCCTCTGATGGTGTGTGTCTCAGGTAAGTGCAAAACCGCAGTGTGAAGATCCCTTTTAGTTGGTTATGCTTTCAGGTGTCTGGACGTCTGGATAATCCTTAGATGAATCGGTGGTTGATTTTTACCTTCAAACACACTTTTAAGTCCAGGTATAAAGCAAACCTTAAATGTGCTGGTTTTAGATCATCTTTAGTTGGATCTTCCAACTCTCAATAAACACACCTTGAAGTAAAGTGCGATTTCTTTATTTGATTTAAAAAGCTTAAAGGTGCGCCAATAAAAAAATAATGGGAATAGGAATGGGGGAAAAGATAAGGGTCAGTGAGGGAGTGTGGGCTCCAACAATCCTCCAAAGTAAAGCGCTCTGTGGTGTTCAATGTGAGTGAACACCGAAACGTTGGGATGAGTGAGTGAGCTGTGCTTGCATTGGCGGGGAGGAGTAAAATGAATATAAAAAGTCCACTCTCACTCTATTGTCTGTGGTATAGATAAAATCCTCTATTATCCGTGATTAATGATATCCGCTGTGTCAAGTTTTCAGCGCTCTCTCTCACATTACTTTTTGCATCTGTGTGGTTAAGTTGGCCATTTGTTCAGACATCTGGCTGTTGCTCGTCCTAAATTCAGTCAGCATGTTGGTTAATGTATTATTGAAAATCTCGAATTGTGCAGTAATCTGCTTTGTTGTTCGTTGAGTCACCTGCCGAAAGTAACAGCTGTCATGGCACCATGCTGACTCCAGGATCGGCACCCGCCTCCCCTGGGAAACTGGTCGACGTTGTTGACTGCGTCTTCCACTTCCCCGGGTTTGAGCGCCTGCAGATGCTGGACCTCTAGGGCGAGCAACAGTCCCAGATGTGCTCGGCAAATCCTCTGCAGCAAAGCCACCACTGGGGACTGTAGGCCCAGTCTCAGCCTGCTGCCCACGATCGGCTGGCAGCATGCGTCCAGCTTTACTCTGCTGCAGAGGATTTGGTGCAGTAGGATGCTGGGACAGTGGCAGATTAGGTTCCATGGGGGTCATTTCAATAGATCCCATCAAGCTGGCATCCTCCTCCATCTCCTGTATTTCATCCATCAGTGCGTGGGTCTGTTGGGACATGTGAAAAAACTTTTTCAGTTTGGGCCCTAAATCTATTTGTTAGGCAAATTAGCCATGTGCATTCACATGCATCATCAGTTTCATCAAAGTCCACTTACCCTATATATCTGTTCCTGGTTCCTAGGCAGCAGGGAAGTAGACGGCGCGCTCAAACTGGAGGAGGCCTCCGCCAGTTTGTAAGCTGAAAAATAGAGGTTAACAAATTTGGGCCAATGTGGTCACTACAACAAGCAGCAAAATGCACAACTCAAATATGTACCTGTGATTGCTCTGTTTATTCTGTTTTTTCCGTGCTGCATACTTCAGGTCAGATATTTGCTCCACATCTTTCCTCTCGTCCCCCGCTGCATTCACCTGTCTGGTGAGCTGGTCCAAGATTTGGGTCTTTCTCATTTTGCTGGTTGATTTTGAATGTCGCCCAAATAGCTCATCATAATGAAGTGTGAGGCCAGTTGCCAATGCTAGGGTTTGTGCCTCTCCAAAACGCCCACCCAACTGGCCTCGCCGCAATGTTCTGCCTAATGGATGGTCTTCTGGCTCATCTGTGTTTCTTGGCAATTCGGGGGACATTCTGGGCTGACTCTGTGGTGATGAATCTGGCGTCAAGTGGCTTGAAAAAGACTAGACTGGACTAGCATTAGGACTGGGGGTCCTTGCCTGGGTGGCCACCGAACTTCCAGGCGTGGATGTTGCATAGGTCTCGCTAAATTCCACCTGTGCCGGTGTCAAATGTTTCCGAGGAGGAGAGGGTGTGCTTGGGGGGCTGGGGCTTCTGGCCCTCTGCTTCTTTGTGGCCTTGGAACTGGTGCTCTGTTTATCATGGGATGTGGTAGGGCGGGAAGGAGGAGAGGGTGTTCTTGGTGGGCTGAGGCTTCGGGCCCTCTGCTTCTTTGTGGCCTTGGACGTTGTCGTACCTTGTTGTTTGGATGTGGGTGCCTTCTTCTTTGAGGTCCCTTCCTTGCTTTTGGTTGCTGTTTTGGATGTTCCGGGATTTGTGGCCAATGTCGCCTTGTGGTGGCCACTTTGGCTCCGCGTTTCACGCACCTTGCTAGTTGCTTGGTGCGATTGAGTGCTCGGTCTGGAGGATGAAGTGCCCCCATGCCGCTGTGGCCTTTTGGTCTTGGCCTCCTTTGCTGGTGTTTGCTTTGCGCTCTGTTTTTTGGGTGCCATGCTGACAATCTCAAAGAGAATGAACTGTGTGTCCATGACCCTTTAAATCCTAATAACTGGGTATGTCGCTTACATGTTCGCGTACGCATGCGTACGGCCGTTCGTTGGGCCGTGCAGAACCCGGAAACCACTGGGGCATTACTTATCTGCTGCGGACAATAAACAAGATAGCGCCCACAAACCCGCCAACCTCAAGAGCTGATTATGCTCGTAAGTGTATTATAAGGATGTTGATTTACCATCTAAATGCAGGCCTAGGCCTTAAGGAAGCGCAGGGAGAAACAGGTGTTTTCTAAACTTAAACTCCTTGCCAAAGTTAGTGCGCACATGTACAAACCAAGTCACTTGCATCTATAGGGATAGTTTGAGGCTAGAAATGTGTCTGGGAATGTCATTTAGTCAACTGATCTAATTGTGACAGATATTTGTATGCAGTTTGATCTAACAACTATTTTTATTTTGTGTTTTTTAGACAATGCTTCAGCACAGGTACGACTACCTGCCCAACGCATTCGAGATTCCCGGATCCAACAGGAGACGGACACCACCTTCATCCATACGCAGATCATGCAGCACTGGTCGGACCTGAAACGACTCCACATGCCCCGGGTGCGGCGATTTTTTGGTCTCCATTTCCCAAATAAGTACATAGCGATTGCATGCTATATGTAACTAATACAGAAGGTAGGCCTTTATTTATAAATGCTTTTCTAGTGTTGGAATCAGACGCACCCGGAGGCGATATGAAGATTCGCCAAACCGCCAAGTGATTTAGGTAAGTTTTAGGTGCGCCAATGGAAGAATATACTGACCGCAAAGTGATTTAGGTAAGTTTTAGGTGCGGGAAATGGAAGAAGAATGAGACCGCGAAGTGATTTAGGTAAGCTGAAGGTGCGCCAATGGAAGAATATACTGACCGCGAGGTGATTTAGGTAAGTTTTAGGTGCGAGAAATGGAAGAAGAATGAGACCGCAAAGTGATTTAGGTAAGCTTTAGGTGGGCAAATGGAAGAATATACTGACCACGAAGCGATTAAGATAAGTTTTAGGTGCGGGAAATGGAAGAAGAATGAGACCGCAAAGTGATTTAGGTAAGTTTTAGGTGCAGGAAATGGAAGAAGAATGAGACCGCGAAGTGATTAAGGTAAGTTTTAGGTGCGGGAAATGGAAGAAGAATGAGACCACGAAGTGATTTAGGTAAGTTTTAGGTGCGCCAATGGAAGAATATACTGACCGGAAAGTGATTTAGGTAAGTTTTAGGTGCGGGAAATGGAAGAAGAATGAGACCGCGAAGTGATTTAGGTAAGTTTTAGGTGCGCCATTGGAAGAATATACTGACCGTGAAGTGATTAAGGTAAGTTTTAGGTGCGGGAAATGGAAGAAGAATGAGACCGCGAAGTGATTTATGTAAGCTTTAGGTGCGGGGAATGGAAGAATATACTGACCGCAAAGTGATTTAGCTAAGCATTGTAGCAGAAGTGAGTGAACCAAATATGTAGACGAGCACATTAATGAGTTAATTTTGTAGTGCGCAGGTGTAAGGTCGTAACGATTTTCGTCTGGATGATTATTGAAAAAGGAAATCAGAATCTAACGTGAAACGTAAATGATTCGTTTGAGGAGACGATGGAAAAAGGGCAAAAACGAAAGCCTACGTTGTAACATGAGTAACATAAAGGGAAAACGAAAGCTGAAAAATGACATTGTCGTTGGCATACGAACGGACGAAGACTTTACTGAAGACTTGCGATGCATGCTTAGAATCACTCGTACACTCATACGCGAGTGGGAAAATGTAAAAAAAAAACAGATCGACATAAAAACGAAAGTCTTTTTATGTCTCTCTGAATCAAGTTTCTGATCAGGGGGTTCAATTTGTATCCCGCTTCTGGAAAGCATTTTGTGCATGGTTGGGTATTAAGGTGTCTCTTTTCTCAGCCTATCATCCCCAGTCTAATGGGTAGACTGAGAGGGTGAATCAGTGTTTGGAGCAATACTTGTGCTGTTTTGTGTTAGATCGTCAAGAACAGTGGGCGGAATTTATTGAATTTGCGGAATTCGCCTTTAATAACACACCTGGCGAATCGACTACGTTATCGCCTTTTTTCTGTAATTACGGCAAGAATCCCAAGGCCTCCTCTCTCTCTGGCCCTTCCTCCAATTTGCCGGCCTTGGACGAATGGTTACGAGAGAGAATGAACGTTTGGTCTGAGGCACTAGGAAATCTTAGGGAAGGTTCGGTTAGGTATAAAGTTTTCGCCGATCGACATAGATCACAAGAACCACCGTTTGAGGTGGGAGATTTAGTCTGGTTATCCACTAGAAATGTTGCGCTTCGACAACCCTCGCCGAAGTTGGGTCCTAAGTATATTGGTCCCTTTCCGATCACTCATATACTTAATAATGTTACCTTTAAAGTTAAACTTCCCCCGTCCATGAAAATTCCGTGTACATTTCACGTATCATTGTTAAAATCTGCCAGGAATGTTCAGGTGTCATCTCCCCCTCCGGTTTTGGTGGAAGACGAACCTGAGTATGAGGTTTACAGAATTCTCGACTCTCGTTTGGTACGGAATTCGTTACAATATTTAATGGAAACAATCCTGACAAACCTAAGAAGGGTCCTGAGACCCCTTGTGAAGGGGGGCTAGTGTCATGGACAACTCACCTTCACGCCGGTCCCGTGGCGTCTGCGTCCGGTGGGCTCCGGCGGCTGTCTTGCGAGCGGGGCCGAGCAGACAAGCCCCCTCCCCGCGTCACCTTCCCTCACTGGCAGTCCATGCTTGTTCGCGCGCGAGCACGGCTGTCATACGACCTCCGGCGGCGCTGCAGGCAGCGTGCCCGACGGAGGCTGGAGTAATTAAAGGGCCAATGAGCCCAAAGTATCTTCTGGGCAGAACGCCCTATAGTGTGAATTGGGCAATCAGCCCAGGGATCATAGTTGCACCAATCATGTCCCTCTCTCCCATCAATCATGTCAGCCCCCATCAAATAAAGGTGTTTCCCTCACACTTGGCTCTTGCCTGTGATAGCGTGCTGCTGGGTGTGATTATCCGTATCTGTATTCCCGTTTTGATCTTGCTGTGTATTGACCATCCCCTGATTGCTGCCTGGACCGACCTTTGCCTGTTTCCGACTACGATTTGCCTGATCCCTTGTACTGCATACCCGTGACCTTCTGGCTTGACCCTTGGCCCGAATTTGACTACTCTTCCGTCTCATCCTTTGGTGCCGCGCTTGATTGGACTGATCTCTCGTGTTTGACCCCAGCTTGCCCGACCTCGCCCAGTCTCGTTCCTGGTTCATCCGCCTTCCTCCCCGTAAGTCCACATCCTTTGTGCTACGAAGTCCTGCGGGCAACCGTGCCTGGTGAGGCGTGTAAAGCATCCCGGCAGACGGGGGGCTTGACTATAGGTGAAGCTAGCAGCGGAGATTGGGGGTAGCGGACTTACTCAGAAGGCGGGTGTCCCACGGGACCTGACAATGACACACCAAGAACAATGGACTCCACAGCAAGTTACGACTGAAATACAGTAAAAGCTCAGCTTCCTAGACAAGTTCCAAAGCAAATACCATCAATGATTGGCTAAACGTTATACGTGGGGAAAGCAAATATGGTCGCTTATGGTCACTGCTAGGGATGAGCGAATCGATCCGGACGAACCCGGATTCGTTCCGAATTTCATGAAAAATTCGATTCTGAACGAATCCGAATTTCCCCGCGATTCGATCGATCGAAGTCTTCCTTTAAACTCCATTTATTTCAATTACAGGCATTCTAAAATGGTGGAAGCACATGTCCGGACATGTCCCCTGGGGCAAGGTATCATGGGAAAGTCACATGCAGCCTATCAACAGCCAGGAAGCCCGGTGACGTCACTGTGCTATATAAACCGGTGGCCATCTTCCTTGTGCGCATTTCAGCGTTCTATTGCGGCCAGAGCACAGCTCGTTACAGACAGGGACAGAGAGTTAGAGATAGGTAGGGAGAGTCAGAGAGGCAGACAGAGAGGTAGACAGAGCCAGGGAAAGATAGGGAAAGATAGGGAAAAACCGGAACGATCATAGAACAGCATAGAAGTGACAGTGAATTTTTTTTTTTTTCATTAGCCAGATCAGTTTTCAATTCAATTTCAGTTATTTGTGCTGTAAATCTGCCTTGCCACTGTGCATCCCATCTATGCAGTGGCTTATTTAATCCTATCTGTTACACACAAGCATTTCAAAAAAGCTGGATTAGTTTTAATTTAGTTTTGATCACTTTTAAATTGGTGTGCTTTGTGCTGTAAATCTGCCTTGCCACTGTCCATCCCATCTATGCAGTGGCTAATTTAACCCTATATGTTACACACAAACATTTCTAAAAACTGAATTAGTTTCAATTTAGTTTTAATATTTTTTGGTCTGCTTTAAATACACCAGCCCACATGGGCATCCCAAACCTGCACTTAGCACCCTATCTGTTATACTAAATACATTTGTTCATCCTCAGCTTAATCAAACTATTGCATTTTGAATTGGTTTTTGTCCTGCTGCCAAAACACTAGGCCGCAGGGTATCCCAAACCTGCACCTAGCAGCCTATCTGTTATAAGAAATACGCTTGTTGATCCTCAGCTTAATCAAACCATTGCATTTTGAATTGGTTTTTGTCCTGCTGCCAAAACACTAGGCCGCAGGGTATCCCAAACCTGCACTTAGCAGCCTATCTGTTGTACAAAATACGCTTGTTGCTCCTCAGCTTAATCAAACTATTGCATTTTGAATTGGTTTTTGTCCTGCTGCCAAAACACTAGGCCGCAGGGTATCCCAGACCTGCACGTAGCAGCCTATCTGTTATACAAAATACGCTTGTCGCTCCTCAGCTTAATCAAACTATTGCATTTTGAATTGGTTTTTGTCCTGCTGCCAAAACACTAGGCCGCAGGGTATCCCAAACCTGAACTTAGCAGCCTATCTGTTATACAAAATGCACTTTTTGATCCTCAGCTTGATCAAACTATTGCATTTTGAATTGGTTTTTGTCCTGCTGCCAAAACACTAGGCCGCAGGGTATCCCAAACCTGCACTTAGCAGTCTATATGTTATACTAAATACGCTTGTTGATCCTCAGCTTAATCAAACTATTGCATTTTGAATTGTTTTTTGTCCTGCTTTAAATATACCAACCCACATGGGCATCCAAAACCTGCACTTAGAAGCCTATCTGTTATACTAAATACGCTTGTTGATCCTCAGCTTAATCAAACTATTGCATTTTGAATTGGTTTTTGTCCTGCTGCCAAAACACTAGGCCGCAGGGTATCCCAAACCTGCACTTAGCAGCCTGTTTTACTAAATAAGCTTGTTGATCCTCAGCTTAATCAAACTATTGCATTTTGAATTGGTTTTTGTCCTGCTGCCAAAACACTAGGCCGCAGGTTATCCCAAACCTGCACGTAGCACCCTATCTGTTATACTAAATATGCTTGTTGATCCTCAGCTTAATCAAACTATTGCATTTTGAATTGGTTTTTGTCCTGCTACCAAAACACTAGGCCGCAGGGCATCCCAACCTGCACTTAGCAGCCTATCTGTTATACAAAATGCACTTTTTGATCCTCAGCTTAATCAAACTATTGCATTTTGAATTGGTTTATGTCCAGCTGCCAAAACACTAGGCTGCAGGGTATCCCAAACCTGCACTTAGCAGTCTATCTGTTATACTAAATACGCTTGTTGATCCTCAGCTTAATCAAACTATTGCATTTTGAATTGGTTTTTGTCCTGCTGCCAAAACACTAGGCTGCAGGGTATCCCAAACCTGCACTTAGCACCCTATCTGCTATACTAAATACGCTTGTTGATCCTCAGCTTAATCAAACTATTGCATTTGGAATTGGTTTTTGTCCTGCTTTAAATATACCAGCCCACATGGGCATCCCAAACCTGCACTTAGCACCCTATGTCTTATACTAAATACGTTTGTTCATCCTCAGCTTAATCAAACTATTGCATTTTGAATTGGTTTTTGTCCTGCTTTAAATATTCCAGCCCACATGGGCATCCCAACCCTGCACTTAGAAGCCTATCTGTTATACTAAATACGCTTGTTGATCCTCAGCTTAATCAAACTATTGCATTTTGAATTGGTTTTTGTCCTGCTTTAAATATACCAGCCCACATGGGCATCCCAAACCTGCACTTAGCACCCTATCTCTTATACTAAATACGTTTGTTCATCCTCAGCTTAATCAAACTATTGCATTTTGAATTGGTTTTTGTCCTGCTGCCAAAACACTAGGCTGCAGGGTATCCCAAACCTGCACTTAGCACCCTATCTGCTATACTAAATACGCTTGTTGATCCTCAGCTTAATCAAACTATTGCATTTGGAATTGGTTTTTGTCCTGCTTTAAATATACCAGCCCACATGGGCATCCCAAACCTGCACTTAGCACCCTATGTCTTATACTAAATACGTTTGTTCATCCTCAGCTTAATCAAACTATTGCATTTTGAATTGGTTTTTGTCCTGCTTTAAATATTCCAGCCCACATGGGCTTCCCAACCCTGCACTTAGAAGCCTATCTATTATACTAAATACGCTTGTTGATCCTCAGCTTAATCAAACTATTGCATTTTGAATTGGTTTTTGTCCTGCTGCCAAAACACTAGGCTGCAGGGTATCCCAAACCTGCACGTAGCACCCTATCTGCTATACTAAATACGCTTGTTGATCCTCAGCTTAATCAAACTATTGCATTTGGAATTGGTTTTTGTCCTGCTTTAAATATACCAGCCCACATGGGCATCCCAAACCTGCACTTAGCACCCTATGTCTTATACTAAATACGTTTGTTCATCCTCAGCTTAATCAAACTATTGCATTTTGAATTGGTTTTTGTCCTGCTTTAAATATTCCAGCCCACATGGGCATCCCAACCCTGCACTTAGAAGCCTATCTGTTATACTAAATACGCTTGTTGATCCTCAGCTTAATCAAACGATTGCATTTTGAATTGGTTTTTGTCCTGCTTTAAATATACCAGCCCACATGGGCATCCCAAACCTGCACTTAGCACCCTATCTCTTATACTAAATACGTTTGTTCATCCTCAGCTTAATCAAACTATTGCATTTTGAATTGGTTTTTGTCCTGCTTTAAATATTCCAGCCCACATGGGCTTCCCAACCCTGCAATTAGAAGCCTATCTGTTATACAAAATGCACTTTTTGATCCTCAGCTTAATCAAACTATTGCATTTTGAATTGGTTTATGTCCAGCTGCGAAAACACTAGGCTGCAGGGTATCCCAAACCTGCACTTAGCAGTCTATCTGTTATACTAAATACGCTTGTTGATCCTCAGCTTAATCAAACTATTGCATTTTGAATTGGTTTTTGTCCTGCTGCCAAAACACTAGGCTGCAGGGTATCCCAAACCTGCACTTAGCACCCTATCTGCTATACTAAATACGCTTGTTGATCCTCAGCTTAATCAAACTATTGCATTTGGAATTGGTTTTTGTCCTGCTTTAAATATACCAGCCCACATGGGCATCCCAAACCTGCACTTAGCACCCTATGTCTTATACTAAATACGTTTGTTCATCCTCAGCTTAATCAAACTATTGCATTTTGAATTGGTTTTTGTCCTGCTTTAAATATTCCAGCCCACATGGGCATCCCAACCCTGCACTTAGAAGCCTATCTGTTATACTAAATACGCTTGTTGATCCTCAGCTTAATCAAACTATTGCATTTTGAATTGGTTTTTGTCCTGCTTTAAATATACCAGCCCACATGGGCATCCCAAACCTGCACTTAGCACCCTATCTCTTATACTAAATACGTTTGTTCATCCTCAGCTTAATCAAACTATTGCATTTTGAATTGGTTTTTGTCCTGCTTTAAATATTCCAGCCCACATGGGCTTCCCAACCCTGCACTTAGAAGCCTATCTGTTATACTAAATACGCTTGTTGATCCTCAGCTTAATCAAACTATTGCATTTTGAATTGGTTTTTGTCCTGCTGCCAAAACACTAGGCCGCAGGGTATCCCAAACCTGCACTTAGCAGCCTATCTGTTATACTAAATTCGCTTGTTGATTCTCAGCTTAATCAAACTATTGCATTTTGAATTGGATTTTGTCCTGCTGCCAAAACACTAGGCCGCAGGGTATCCCAAACCTGCACGTAGCACCCTATCTGTTATACTAAATACGCTTGTTCATCCTCAGCTTATTCAAACTATTGCATTTTGAATTGGTTTTTGTCCTGCTGCCAAAACACTAGGCCGCAGGGTATCGCAAAACTGCACTTAGCAGCCTATCTGTTATACTAAATACGCTTGTTGATCCTCAGCTTAATCAAACTATTGCATTTTGAATTGGTTTTTGTCCTGCTGCCAAAACACTAGGCTGCAGGGTATCCCAAACCTGCACTTAGAAGCCTATCTGTTATACAAAATATGCTTGTTGCTCCTCAGCTTAATCAAACTATTGCATTTTGAATTGGTTTTTGTCCTGCTGCCAAAACACTAGGCCGCAGGGTATCCCAAACCTGCACTTAGCAGCCTGTCTGTTATACTAAATACGCTTGTTGATCCTCAGCTTAATCAAACTATTGCATTTTGAATTGGTTTTTGTCCTGCTTTAACCCTTTAACTGCCAGCCTACCTTGAGATTTTGTCACCCTTTGTTGCCAGACCATTTTGCACTATTTTGCGCTCCCCTTGTTCAACTGTGATTTTTGAAGGGATTTCCAGGGATTTCCCAGGAAAGTGATATATTGTTTTTTTCAGCAGAGTCTGGGCTTTAACATGAAATGTCTTGTTTGTCATTTGTTAGGTGTATTCTCAATATTTTTGGATGACATATGTGCAAAAAAACCCCCCAAAAAAATTTTTTTACAATTTGTAGTGTTTTTTTGTAATAAAAAATGTAAGTTTGTCAATAAAATCTTATTGCGCGTGAAACCCCAATTTCTCCCGGTTACAGCGATATGACATATGTATAGGTAGACACCCTTTCCTGCCCAGGAGACTCCCCCAAACTGAAACAACGCTTTAGGAGATTTTCAGATAAAATACAACTATGCTACGCGCTAAGCGCACCTTGCAGTTTTTCAAGAAAAACAACCCTTTACATTTGAAATACCCCCAACAAACTATAGATTCTCTGGAAGTACACACCTCAGGCTTTCTAGGCGTACCAGGCTTGTTGACATGGGTGCAGTTTTCTGGAAGTAATCCCTCAATATATTCTTTGGTTGCACAGGGTATCCCAAACCTGCACTTAGCAGCCTATCTGTTATACAAAAAACACTTGTTGATCCTCAGCTTAATCAAACTATTGCATTTTGAATTGGTTTTTGTCCTGCTGCCAAAACACTAGGCCACAGGGTATCCTAAACCTGCACTTGGCAGCCTATCTGTTATACTAAATATGCTTGTTGATCCTCAGCTTAATCAAACTATTGCATTTTGAATTGGTTTTTGTTCCTGCTGCCAAAACACTAGGCCGCAGGGTATCCCAAACCGGCACTTAGCAGTTTATCTGTTATACTAAATACGCTTGTTGATCCTCAGCTTAATCAAACTATTGCATTTTGAATTGGTTTTTGTCCTGCTGCCAAAACACTAGGCCACAGGGTATCCCAAACCTGCACTTAGCACCCTATCTGTTATACTAAATACGCTTGTTGGTCCTCAGCTTAATCAAACTATTGCATTTTGAATTGGTTTTTGTCCTGCTTTAAATATACCAGCCCACATGGGCATCCCAAACCTGCACTTAGCACCCTATCTGTTATACTAAATACGTTTGTTCATCCTCAGCTTAATCAAACTATTGCATTTTGAATTGTTTTTTGTCCTGCTGTCAAAACACCCAAACAAGCACTTAGCACCCTATCTGTTATACTGAATAAGCGTCTTCAGCCTCATTTTATTAAAGCTATTGCATTTTGAATTGGTTTTTGTCTGCTTTAAATACACCAGCCCCATGGGCATCCCAAACCAGCACATGTCACCCTATCTGTTATACTAAATAAGCGTCTACAGCCTCATTGTAATTAAGCTATTGCATTTTGAATTGTTTTTTGGCCTGCTGTCAAAACACCAGGCTGTATCCCAAACAAGCACGTTGTACCCTATCTGTTATACTAAATCAGCTTCTACAGGCTCTTTTTTTTATTTTAATTTTTTTTTTTTATATAGAGCAGCAATAGATCATATAGTGAGGCAAATTTGCCATTTTGCAGCATTATATAGAGCAGGCCCTGTGTAAATCTGAGGGGCAATAGCTTATATAGTGAGATAAATTTGCCATTTTGCAGCATTATATAGAGCAGGCCAGTTGCCATCTAAATCAACTACTGGCCAGCAGGACAGCTTTTCCAGGGCAAACTCTGCTAGTTGTGGCCACAAGTCAAGTTTGGCTTCCCAGAAGTCCAGCAGATCCTCAAGGTGTGTTGGCATGGTCATGTCGTGGTATGACACGACCTGCTGGTTTAGGTCTTGCTCCAGGTCTTTCTGCTGCTCATGAGTAGACTCACTATGCGGGTGTAGAAAGCTACTCATTAGCGACTGAAGACTGAGGCTGCTGCTGATGGAGCTGCTCCTTCCACCCCCCCAGAAGCCATGGCAGTGGAAGGTGATCGCAGAGGTCCCCCCGAGTCAGACCTGTGGGAGTATGGCCTATGGCGCAGATAGGCATCGGCAAACTGACTACGTAAAATGTCTTTGTAGTAGGTCAGTTTGTCCTCCTTCTCGGTGGTTTTAAAAAATGCCCCCATTTTGTGCCGGTTCAGTTCCAACGCGGCTTGATCGACCATTCCTGTCTGCTGCCTGTACTGACCTCTGCTTTGTCTAACCACGAAGCTGCCTGCCCCGCGATCTCTGAGCTCCTGGCTTGACCCTTTGGCTACTCCTGACTACGCACCTGTCTCATCCCTGTACTCTGACGCACCCTCCGGATTGACTACCCTCCGGATTGACTAAGGAGCTCGGCTTTGGGATACCCTCGTGGTTCATCGGCCTTCACCGTAAGAAGCCATACTTTGTGCCTATTAAGACCTGGGGGCAACCGTGTACGGTGAGGCGTACCTAGCATCCCGGCAAACGGGGGCTTGAATATAGGCAGAAGCGGCGGTGGAGTTTGGGGGTTGCCTGCTTACAGAAGGCTGGTTTCCCCCTGGCCATCACAGTATGGACCATGGCGCAGATAGACATTGGCTAATTGACTACGTAGGATGTCTCTGTAGTAGTTCAGTTTGTCCTCCATCTCAGTGGGTGTAAAAAATGCCCCCATTTAGTGCCGGAAGCGAGGGTCCAATAAGGTGGAGAACCAGAAGTCATCCTGCTGACAAATGGAGACAATTCTGCGTTCACTACACAAGCACGTGAGCATGCATCATGCCATTTGTGCAAGTGACCCGAGGGACTACCTGTCTCCATCTCCACTGTAAACTGCCAAGGTGTGTCTGGGTCCTCTGTCTCGCCTTCCTCACAACCCTCTAGCTCCTGTTGCTGCTCCTGCTCCTCCTCTCCTGTCAGATGACTAAATAAAATGGCCATTTTGTCAAACATAAACTGTGCTTCGCTGTGCCCCACCCCCTCCTCCTCCTCTACTTCAGCCCCCACAGGCTTCATATGGCTGTGAAATGTATGCGCCATGTCTCCAGTTCCCTGACCGGCCAACATGTGTTGTAGTACATGAAGCAGTGGAATCTCATTGTTCATCTCATAGTCCTGGCGACTGACTAATAAAGTAGCTTCCTCAAAGGGCCTGAGCAAACGGCAGGTGGTTGCCACTGGTTTACAATGAAGTTACACAGGGGAGTCCCCCTATCTGCTTGGATCATCAAGAAATCCGTGATGGCTTTTCTCGGTTCCTATAGTCGATCCTGCATATGGAAATCAGACTATCTTGGGGGATACCGTTCTGACGCTGAAGCTCAAGAAGGGTGTGCTTGGCGGTGTAGGAGTGCCTGAAGTGCATGCAAAGTTTCCTTCCCGTTGTTAGGATGTCTTTCAGATGGGGGGAAGACTTCAGAAAATGCTTGACAACTAGATTGAACACGTGTGCCATGGCAGGACGCATGGCTCAGGCTTTCTTGTAGCAGCGCAGACAAGATGTTCTTCCCCGTGTCAGTCACCATGGGTCCCATTTTTAGTTTTCGTGGAGTAAGCCAGGATTTCATGTATTGAGTTCTCATTTTTAGCAGTTCCTCCCATGTGTGACTCTGTGGCTCAAGGCAAACCATGTGAAGAACAGTGTGAAACCGCCATGTCCAGCACACATGGTAGGCTGGAAGGCCACTGGGAAAAAAAAATACTTTTTTTAAAAAGAGAAAAAAATTAATATTTAGAAAAACAAAGTAAAAAAAATATTGAAAAATGAAAAATAAATTTGTATAAAAATTCACAAAATATTAAAAGGCAATGGAAAAAAACATATAAAAAAAAATATGTTTTTAAAAAATACAAAATATTTAAAAAAATTAAAAAATATAAAAAAAAAATACAAAATTAACCAAGAAAGCTAAACATTTTGAGACATTTTATATGTTACTGTTATTATGCTATATGTTATTGTTGCTATGTTATATGTTATTATATGTTATTATTATAAATTTGTTCAAATAAGATAAATGTTAAGTATTAATATGTAATTGACAATTAGCCACTTTTTTCTGTGACACAAGTGCTAAGTGCAAGTGCACTGTCACAGGCACAAAGGCCTAGGAGCGTGGAGGCCACAATGGAGGGACCTGTCCAAGTTGCTGTTGTGGTTGTGCAGGAACCACAATCCCCCAGTGGGCCTAAAAGGATATGTATTGTCCATGACCATAGTTACAGCTCCAGACGTAGGCACTGCTGTGCACTTTGGTACACACTGACAGGATAAAGGACTGGCCCACCTTCTGTTCAACAAAATTGTACAGGGCTGGTACTGCCTTCTTCGCAAAGAAATGACAGCATGGGACTCTCCACCTCGGTTCGGCACAAACCATCAGTTCTCTGAAAGGTCCACCAACTCAAAATGGAGGGACTACAGCACCAGCAACTTATACAGGAGCACATTTAGCTTCTGCGCGTTGGATGTGTGGGCACATACTGTTGTCTCTTGGACATGGCTTGGCCAATGGATTGCTGGCGGAATGACTGACTCGGATTAAGAGGAGGAGGAGCATCTGGAGCGACAGAGGATGGGTATGACACACAGGAGGTGGTGGAGCCTTGGCTGGCTGGAACAGAGAGCGGCGTGCCACTGGGTAATGCAGCAGGCTGGACTACCACTTTGGAGCCAACTCTCCCAGGCCACTTCATGGTGACGCTGCAAATGTTGATGCAGGGCTGTGGGTCCAACATTGGGACCCTGGCCACACTTCACCTTCTGCCTACACATCTTTCATATAGTCATGTTAACCTCCTGCGGATGCTTGATGAAAAACTGCCACATTGCCGAGTAGCTGATTTTTCCTACCAACAGTCCGCAATAATTCACTGCTGCTGCCACCGCCACCGCCGCCAACTCCAGGGACCCTCTTCCACTACCTCCTGGGAAGATAGCCTGCAGCGCAAGTGGTCTACCCCGAGCACATTTGCCTCCATACTTTCCCCTTCTGCCACCATGCTGGCCACTAAATCTGTCACTCTCCATCACTCCAAACCTTTAAAAGTGCTCTCAAAAGTCAATGATGCCCTCCTCAGGTTCCTCGTCAGTGTCTGCTTAAGGAGCCAAAACGCTTGCAACACCTCCTCCCACGACACTCTCCTCATCACTACTTGCCCGCCTAGTGGAAGAAGCGGCGAGTGTCTCCTCCACTTCTTGGTTGGGCAGTAGCTGCTGATTCTTCGGATTATCAGATCGTCCTCACTGAATAGTGGAGCTGAACCCAAAGCATAACATACAACAGTTGACTGGGGGTGTCAAATGTCACTTGTGATGCAGTGGATGATCGTGTTAACCAATGGATGACGGCAGATGGGTTGCTGGTCAAGACACGACCGCTAGCTGATCCCCGGAGATCAGGCCTCTCACTGAGACTCCTGCTGCCACTCACCCCTATTCTGTAGAGACCTCTGCTTGATGAAATGAGGCCTTATATGTTACTAATATGTTGCTATGTTACTAATATGTTACTAATCTGTCACTCTCCATGTTTTTTTGAGAGACTGGCCTGCGTGGAAATGAATCGGGCAT
The DNA here is from genome assembly GCA_027917425.1 of Gastrophryne carolinensis. Lineage (NCBI taxonomy): Eukaryota > Metazoa > Chordata > Amphibia > Anura > Microhylidae > Gastrophryne > Gastrophryne carolinensis. The sequence continues at coordinate 220,276,075 of CM051239.1, read as the reverse complement.
GGATCAGCCAAGATTTCCACCCACCAATGCCTGATGCATTAGAGTAGATTGATGATGGGGCCAGACCAACTCTAAAGAAATATGGATCATGCAAAACAGATTTAAGGCGCTGCTCTCCAGTTATAGACATTCCTCCGCATCAGACCTCAAGTAACTATTGAGAAAATGCTTTACATTACTCTTACTTTTTATTAATATTCTTCGGATAAGATATATGTGCCGAAAATCTGTATATGTTCTCTTCATGCTGCTTCCAACTCCAGGGTGTGTCTTTCTGGCAATTTTGGGCTCCTGCTGCTGCTGCTTGCTACTCCAGTGTATCTTTAGGCCAATTTTTGGGCACCTGCTGCAAACTCCAATGTGTCTTTCAAGCTATGTTTGGGCTCCTGCTGCTGCTGCTTGCAACTCCAGGGCGTGATTCAGCTAATTTTTGGGCTCCTGCTGCTGCCAGCTCCAGGGTGTGTTTTTCAGGCACTATAGGGGCCCCTCATAGTGATGCCACTTCAACTCTCTGCAATTGTGCTGCTCTGCGATTCTATTAGCGATGCCTCTGATCTGCATGTGATAATTATTTACAGTATTATTTCACTAACCCAGCACGCATCCTATGCGTGTTACAGCAAGGCAGAATGGTTTACAACCCTATTGAGGCTCTAGGAGGCTCAGAAATAGCCGTTTTTAATAGCGATTCATCGCTAATAAATTCAGGTCGAAACGATTTTTGTCTGAAAATTCGGCAAATCAGCCGAATCGAATTTTTCAAAAGTTCGCTCATCTCTAATCGCTGCTCTGAATCATACGATTGTTCCCAAAATCCCAGTTTCTGAGTACAGTTCCTGAAAAAAATGAGCATTCACGGGAAGGCTCTGAGACAAGCCTATTATATTAGCACACATCTATTTGCTTTCATAAGGCCACTATTGGGCTTATAGATAGACCCTAAGTCACCTGATCCCTGTCCTCTTGCTGTTTGTTTAATTCTTTGTTTATGACCAGGCTTGACGAAAAACCTGTACCAACCAAACCAAACTTTGACCTATACTCTTATTGCCTGAGTTGCCCTTGACCTGCATCCTCGTCTCAAAGTCTCTTCAGACTACTGTTCTTTTACTTCAGGAAATCTCCATTATCAGTACCGGACCACAACAGGCATACACCTAACAGCCAACTTATCACCCACCTTTAGGGGCTTAAAGGGTAACAGCAGGTATGGCCATAGATTCTGTACCTGGGATAAATCTGCATCTTGTACATTTTTGCACCAGTGTGACAGTACTACGACTGATCTTTGATTGTACAGGAGATGCAGGCTCTATCATGATGAGTTTTAGAACTCATACCAGGTTTCTATGAATCTCTATGAATGTGTTATTGCCATTATTAAATCACATATTGCCAGCATGGCATGGTAAAAGCTGCCCAGTATTCCAGACATAGGACAAGGCCATTTTTTTAAGGAAAACAAGTCAAGAAAAAAAAAACATTATTACTGGAGGCAGTTATGTCATACTATGCCATCAAAGTTACTTGGTTTTGACAAGGCTACTTTCTTCCTATTCTGACAACTCTAGAAATAAATGGAAATGCACTGAGACTATCCATCTGTTAAATACACATTATACCTGTACTTTTAATATTTTTAGGTCAAAAAAAAATAGATTCATATGCTTCCTCAGCATGTTTGATTGAAGGAATTTGTAATTGGATTTTCAAACACGCTACTTTCATCTTAGATGAGGCAATATACCCTTTGATAATAACATGGCTATGTCATTAGAAGGTAACCCATTTACCAGTTTTTGCATAAAAAAGGGAACAAGAACTGCAATAAAATGCTTTCTAACATAATGCACCTTATTGTCATTGTATTCTAAGGATTTGATATGAATTAGTCATTTCCTAAGTGCATCAGCAATATGCACTCCATGCTCAGGGGCAGCTTTGGGCTAGGCGCCTGACAGACGCTGTGTGACTATCAAGGAAATCAGCTAGCACTGATTTAAGTATTTTCAAAGTTTTTCGTTTTTTCTTTGCAGACTTTGGCATAACTTGACAACTGAAACATTTCTACAAATAAAGAAAGGAATAACTAAGAGTAAACCTAAAACGTAAAATTAGAACTGGGTACTTGTCATTTTAACATTTCTACATTTGCAGAATATTATATTATAATACACAAAGTAAAATATGTCTAAATTTGTACAATATTGCATTTTAGAGATGTAGCTAGAATTTCTTTTATTATATACCAGGTACGCAAATTTATTAGCAGGACAATAGTTTATATTAAGTAATATACTATGAGCCTGATATACTAACCGCTTTGCCCATATTCAAGGGTATGCCAAAGTGTGCCATGTTCACCAGACTATGCCCCTGTTGTATTTAACAATAGTTCAGTGTTGATGGGCAAAGACCGGCAAACCCTTTATCAGTACACCAGATTATTCCAGCAAACACCATTTAAATCAAAATGGTCTCTTTAGTTTAACTTTGCATTGATACCAAATATTTTGAGCTTGAACCTCTGAACCTCTGATAATTATTTAAAGAAACAAGTAAGAAAACCTTTTTGAAATTACTTTTCAAATTTTTTTTTTTTTTTATTTCAATAGATTTTTATTGAAAAGAGTGTATCAAAAGCTGGGGGGAACATAGGGTTATCCCAGATCTTTAGTAGCGGCAGATGAGGGGAAGCAAGGCCCGCGGAGAACCTCAAGTCGTCGCAAACCCTCAGGGAATGATTAATTACCGGATTCCCCAACGTTCTCCTCACTTTGGGGGACAACCACAGGAGATTGTCGACCACAACTGACCACAAGTCAGCTTCTATTTGAATCCATGCTGGGAAATCTGAGGTTGTGTGGTATCACTTGAGCTAGTTGTGCAGTTTTTCTTAACATTGGGTACCCCCAAACCGCCCTGGCTTTTTGGTTTAAGCATAATACTTTTTGCAATTCTTGGGCGTTTGTGGTCCCAAATAAAGTCCAATATTTTGCTTTGAAACTGTTTTAGGTAGTTTGAGGGGATCTTAACTGGTAGCGTTCTCGCTAGATACAGAAATTTGGGAAGAAGAGTAATTTTTATGGCCGCAATTCGGCCCAACCAGGAAAGACCATACGCTTTCCATTTCTTCAATAAGGCCAAAGCTTATGCCGAAGAGGAGTGAAGTTGGCGGTAAACAAAGATTCATAGCGCTTTGTCAAATTCACTCCTAAATATTTAATCGTCTCCCCTTCCCAATGAAAGGCAAACCCTGCTTGAATCTGAGACCATTGATTGTCTGGGATATTAATATTTAGAGCCCTTGATTTCGTGGTGTTCACTTGCAGCCCAGAGATCAGCTCAAATTCTCCCAAAGTCCTCAGAATAGCGGGGAGGGAAATGATTGGATTTGACAATAATACATAATCTGCAAATAGACATCATTTGTAAAACAGCCTTGCCCATTGTCACTCCCGCAATGTCTGGTGAGGCTACTTTTCATATTTTTTTAACTGTGTAAATCTACCTCTGTAGTTTAGCCAGCTTGTGCCAAACCTTTTTCCTAGGTAAATACCACACTTCCAGCCAGAGGAAGTGTGGCAAATCCCAGCAACATACCGGAAATAGTCAGTGCTCCCTACATTTGCTGCTACATTTATAGCTCTGTTTGCTGAAATTATACCTCAGTTTGTTGCTATGCTTCCCAGCTGCAGCACATGTGGTGCAATGAAATTTAGGCAAGCTAGAGAAAATTACTGATGGTCTGCTTACACCCTTACCACTGGGGCATTCTAATTGTGTTCTCTCAAACACAAGCCTCACGTATCTGCACAAGTATTTTGCCAGTTTAGTATACCCCTGAGTTTGGGATGTAAGTTGCCCTACAGGCCGGGGCATAACTTGAGAAAATGAGGTGTGACCGCACTGGGGCCCAGAAGATCAGGGGGGTTCTATCATTGTTGCTCCTATACTTTATTTGCTGCATCCAATTGAGTTAAAAGACAGAAAAAAGTTGACTGGAGTTGGAGCCTTGAAAGGGCCCCATTTAATATTTGCACCAGGGCCCCATAACATCTAGCTATGCCACTGCCTTCAGGTATTTTTGAACAGAAGTCAGCTTTATTAATGGTTTTAGCTGTTGTGCAGGGTCACCAAGCTGGCATGTACCAGTACCAATTTAAGTCAGTAGTGTTTTACTTATGATGAGACATGCTGGGAGCAGAGTGGGGTGATGCCATTGATCTCTGTCATTATAATGTTCATTGTTTTTGTCATCTGCTGTATTGCATAGACCACTGGTTGATAAAGACATCAAAGGATATGGCTGTTGCATAACTAGAAGAGCAGAGGGGTGGGTTTAACGAACACTGAAGACTTTATGGAAAGAAATGTCAGGGATGTTTTTATGCTTGTTCTCTGGAAGATGTCTTAACCTTTTAACTGCCAGCCAACCTGGAGGATTTTACGCCATCTGTTTTACAATAAATTCATATTGCTTGTAAAAGCCTAATATCTTCCAGTTACAACGGTACCACATATGTATTGGTAGACACCCTTTCCTGCCCAGGAGACTCCCCCAAACTGAAACAGCGCTTTAGGAGATTTTAAAATAGAACTGCTATGCGCACCTCGTTTTACAGGAAAAACAACCCTTTACATTTGAAATACCCCCCACATACTATATATTCTCTGGAATACATACCTCCAGCTTTCTAGGTTTACCAGGCTTGTTGATGTGGGTGCAGTTTTCTAAAAGTATTATTAATTCTTAATTAATTCTTTGGTTGCACAGGGAGCATAAAGGAGTTAGGAATCCAGTTCAGAGTTTAGAATCAAGGCTGTAGCAGTCCTGCGTCCACCAACAGATGAAATTCAATGCTGATCCACCGGCTGCAGGGCTGATCAGCATATCAAGGGAAGGCCTTGTTGCTGCAGCAGAGGGCCATACCACCAGGGAATGGCTGAAACAGGGAGACAACAAGCTCCAATGTTTTGGTGGGACCCAGACCTTACATTACTCCCCATCTCACGAAGCAGGCTCTGGACCCTCCCAAAAAATATGTAAAGGACTGCACAGGAATCAAGCAGGAAAAGGTCCAAACAGGGGCAAAGCAGGACAAGGTCTGAGCGGGGGCGAAGTTCCTTGTAGGGACGAAGCAGGCAAAGTTCCTAGCAGGGAGGAAGCAGGCTAGATTCCTGGCAGGGGCAAAGCAGTCCCGGACCCTGTAGCTCAAGATCCCATAGAGCACAATGGGCAGAACTGGATTGAAGTGTTTAGTGCATATAATTATTATTGCACACATTTATTTGTACAGAATTTGCATTGGCACCTGTCGATAATTGAAACACAGGACCTAGATGGTCCAAAATGTTTTTTTTTTTTGGGGGGGGGGTGTTAAAATTTATTTTTTTTAATGTAAAGTATGTCCTCTTTGTCCTCAATAGTGATTTCTTGTAACTGTAATGAAGAAACACTGAGCAGCACCAGGAAAATACAGCGCCAAAGATTTCAAGGAGGAAACATTTCATAAATTGCTGAGGAGAACTGAAAAAGTAGCAGTAGCACAAAGTGGCACTTACTGGCTGGCTCTATAGCTGGCTCACAAAAATGATGCTAACAGATGCATATCGTAAATTAGGACCTTACAAAGATGTAAACTTTAAATAAAACCCGAAAGCACTGTAGCGGCAAGGCTGGCAGAGGTCCAATATGTAAAGGACTGTACATGAATTAAGCAGGAAAAGGTCCAGGCAGGGGAAACTGCCTCGACCTTTGTAAACTTTAGATAAAACCTGAAAGCATACCCATAGGTAAACTTTCTTCACCAGATCTTGAGTATGACTCTGATTGAGGGTCATGCTAATTATTTATAGTGTAGCTAGTTCAACTCTGGGTGCACACTTGGGTGTGAACTACAAACTGCATCTTGGTAAGCTTTTCAACTTTAAAACACAAGAAAAAAAGTTTGTTCCCAAAAAATCATCTGTTCATGCAATGTGGCGTTTTTACAGCACTTGCATCTCAGTGACCCTTTTCAAAAGAAAGTGCAATAAAAATGTTTGTTCTATATTTTTTTCCAAAAAAGCTTATGTGCTTATAAAGGGCAAGTAGTCACGGCTGTTTCTAGGGTGTTAAGGACAACGTATATAAGGGGGTGCCTTTATTGCAGTCCTGTTTTCCACGAACATGAGTCAGAGCCACTGTTAGGGGTGCCAGCGATATACCATTCCCACATAGAGCTCAGGCGGAGATGGGGCACATGTCTGCTTTTGTGGAAGGCACAGCATGGCAAAGCTTACCATAGGATGGGTGAGGAGGAGGCAGACTTTTTTTTGGTTCCTGCACATGTTCCTGAGAGCTATTTAGCATATCAATAAAACTGCAGGTGGTACTGTGGTTAACACTATTGTTGCTGGAATAATTCTCATTTCTGTCATAATGTGGTTTTGCTAAATATTTAGATTTTTTTTTTGGTTGCACAGGCATCAGAATACATCTAAATACCATTCAATCCCAAAGATTTATTGAGGTTTGGCTTACTTTGGGTATGCTGTGCAATGGTTTCTGGATACCATTGTAGTAAGCAAATGTTCTTTTAAAAATGACATGAAACTTGTGAGGCAGCTTTGCTCACTTGCCATTTTTAAGATGAAGTTTGTACCTTTTTTAACCTTGCTGCTCAGACCCATAGGATGCTGTTATTTACATGTTTTGTCCTTACCTCAACTGCAAAATGTTGCCCCACCTTTATAGAACTGCCCCATTGCAAAGAAAATGTTTGTTTTAGTTTTTTCCTGTGTGTTGATTAATAAAGCTCACTCCAAACTCACTGCACCAGTACCCAGAAACAGTTCCAAGGAGCTTCACCTAGTCAGATCTCTTGGATTACTCCCCCATCACCTCATTTTGCTAAAAAGGTCCCTTTTTTGCAAAATAATGTATTGTTAAGGTGAAAAATCAATCCCTAAGATTATATCTAATTCTAGAGTTCACCTTCAACAAATTGTAATTTAAGGACACGCCCACTTTCATTGTACTTAATTCATTGGCAGAGTTTCCTTTCCTGCAGTTGACTGCATTTTACAGAGAAATGGTGTAGTAAACTTTAGAAATGTTTGCTAAAAACTAGATCATGGTAGCAGTCAAATAATTCTACTGTTGAAAGTCAAAGGATTTCTGCTCGCTTTTTCCCAGCCATTGGCTAAAGAGAACCTCACCTCAGGGCTGTTGCCAACACTAGGCATACCCTGGCAAGTGCTTGAGCCCCTGGTATCTTAATGGGTCCACTTAGGCTTGGAGTGGGCACTAGATGATTTTTCTGTGGCTACCACCAACTGGACCTGTAACCTGGATGTCCCACTTGCAGACCTGCTTATGGCTTGCCTCAGTACCAGAGGACACTCGGTGGGTAGAAGAGGATTGGAAGCAATGGTAGACTTTTCAGCAGCAGCAAAGAAGGCAGCACCATCTGAAAGGTGTTCAGCAGCAGCAGAGAAAGCAATATGTATTGGAGGGTGATTGGTGGCAGTGGAGAAGTTTACAAGGACCAGAGGATAATTAGCGAACTAGAACCGGCCCTACCTCTGCCATATAGATAAAATAAACTGAAAGCCGTGGGATGATTTCAGGCTCCAACAGGGACTGTACAATTTGCTAAACAGCTGTGTGCTGTAGTCTCCAACTCTCTTATGGCTGATGGTATTCTGTATACCCAGTTTAGAACTATTTTGTATCAAATGTTATAGTTTCTGCCTCCCTAATATCACACATTTTCCATGCAAGAAATTAATGCCTCATTTCTCAAAACAGGCTCTTGAAAATGTTGTCTAAGCTCAATGCTATGTTTATTTTCAGTAATCAATACATATACATATCAATAATGGCTAAACTAGAGAGGCTCTGTCTGTCCAATTCACATACATATAAGGCATCCACTGGAATGTTCCATCATGAGGGATGCCATCCTCTGTCTGTTGGTGTACCACAAAGCTCTGTCCTAGGACCCCTACTTTTTCAATATACTCGTATGGTCTTGGCTAACTAATAACCTCACTGGGATTCCAATATCAATTTTATGCAGAAGACTCTTAGGTGCCCTCCAATATATTCTAAACTCTGCTGCTTGCCTCATCCCCCTTTCCTCATGTAGTGCTGCTCCCCTCTGTCAATCCCTCCACTAGTTACCTGTCTCTTTAAGAGAGTTCAGTTCAAACCTCTAGCACTAACCTACAAAGCTCTCTCCAACCAGGCCCCTCCCAAAATGTCATCCCTAATCCAGCAAAACTAACACAGGTGCAACATCTGCTCTCTCTCTGACATTCTCATGTCTTCCTTGGTCACCTTCTCACACACCCGCATTCAAGACTTCTCCTATACCTCTCCACTTTGCTGGAATGCACACCCCCACTCTATCCATCATGCTCCATCACTCATTAATTCACTCATCAAAGTTTGCTCAAAACTCACCTCTTCAGACAAGCGTATAACCTGGGTAAAGCATACCCTTCACTGGATAGGTGCCAGAAAACTCAAGCTCTACCACTTGTGATTACGTCCCTTTTTGTCTATACCCCTAATCCTTTAAACTGTAAACATTTGTTTTATATTGATTCCTGTTCAGTATGTTTTACCCTGTCTGTAATTATACCTTGTACAGCACTACAGAAGAAGATGGCACCATATAAATAAACAATAATATTAATAGTAATAATAATGCAATATGAGGAAAAGCAGATCCAATATTTCCTGTCTTCAGCACACCAAGACACTCACCATAAACTTTGGATTATCCCTTTCTAAATAGCCAACTGTGCCTTTTAATCTATGGGAAAACGTGTTCTATGTCACCACCACATTCTCCATATGATTCAGGCCATGTGGGTAAAGTCTGTTAAAGCATAACATTGTTTACATCCTGCAATTTAATAACAAGAAGAGTTGGTACCAGCAATTCTTCAAAAACAATAAAATATATATACAGTATATTTATATATTGTAAGAAAGCAGCTGGGAGAGAACTAAATGGTGTGTACATTGCAGTCAGGTTTCTTACCTGTCCCTGGTGAGGGTTCCCATCCCTAGTGTGGGCCAGGCTTTGCCAGCGACCCCGCCCTGTTAGGCCTGTAGCTGGGAAGTTTTGAAAAGGAAAAGCCCTGGCAGGTCATAGAAATCTGAGATTTGGGCAGCCATGTGTTATGTTGTGCAGTTGTGATTACTGCTGACCAAAGAGAGCAAACCCTGCTTGGGAAAAGAAGGTGTAAGTGTGAAGTCTGAACTTGGATTATTTTTCATTACACTAAATAATAAAGAGCTGCCCTGTGTTGCGAATGCTGAAAATAAGCAATCATTGTGTCTGTTTTGATGTCCTGCTAGCTAAAAAATAAAGATGCTGGGACAGCTTTGTGAAGGAATCCTGCATGAAAGATTTTTATTTACTTATGCTGCACCTCTCTTCACTGTCAACTGACTGCTTTAAACCTCACACTGACCAACACTAAAGAGCTAATTCCTACAATATATATTAGTAATAAAAATGTTTTTATATAGTGCCAACATATTTCACATCCCTTTACAATCAGAGAGTTTGTGTACAAACACATAAATAACATAGCAACATATGAGTCAGCAAATGAAATGAGGAAATGAATGCAGGCTTACAATCTAAGGAGATGGGAGTGACAGAAAAGGTAAAATGTGGTTGATTAGTGTTTAATAGATTAGGTCCACAAAATGTATTAGGAGGAGGAGGGGGGGGGGGGGTAAAATAATATGAGTTAGATTAAGAAAAGTGGTAGTCTACTCTAAAAAGATGTGTTATTAGGGAGTGTCTAAAACTTTTGATATTGTGAGTTCAAATCTAATTGTTTGGAATAGGGCCTTCTAGATGCAGCTCAGGAGAAGTCTTGTAGATGGGGAGAGACATTTTTATACTGGTGGATGTCAGTTGGAAATCATTTGCATAGCATTGAGCATAGACCACAGGTAGGAATGTAAAAAGAAATGAGGGAGGGGATGTAGGTGGTGCAACACCATGGGGAGCTTTTAAGCCTGGGCCCTGGCAAATTGTAGGCAGGCTTTGTTTGTGCATGGGCTTTAGCAGAGGCTTTCTTAGTGGACTATATATATATATATATATATATATATATATATATATATATATATGCCATTCCACTGCATTGTACGCTATGTTGTGTCATGAAAAACAAAAAATCACCCCAGTTTGGGTTTCTGCTTCATCAGATAAAACTGCAGTGCACTTATAATTTGTCAACCCTTCTCACCAGAAGACACTCCTGTTTAGGTGTTCTTGACATCTCTTTTGTAACGCTGCTGATAGTAAAGCTTCGCTTCTTGTAGTCTTCACCTTTCTTGTCAAAGAAATTATTTCTTTTCTTGACTTCCTTTTTACACTCAGCTGTCTGCCTGACACCTGCTTAAAGCGGACCAAAAGCGGTATTTGTAAATGGCTGGTGTGGGTACGCACCATGTTAGAGGGCAGCGGGGGTGCAGCCAGTGGCACACACGGCTCCGCTCAGTTTCTTTTGCCTAGACTCAACCCCTAGCCAACTCCTAGCCAATCATGACGAGCGCAGCTGAGTGCACTATTTGGTCGAGAGCCAGCTCATGTGCCATAGCACCGGGGAAAGCTGAATTTTACTGGGCAACCTTGGGGGTTTAACACAGCAAGGCATCCTGAATCATGGTGGGCAAGGACCCAGACCTGGGATAGTCAAAATCCTGGGTTTTGGTCCACTTTAATGAATAATTAGATTCACCTTTTATTGAATTCTTATTAAACATATGTTTTGTCACATATCTTCTCAAGGGAGTAAAACAGGGAGAATCACTTGATGAGAAGGTTCTGGGGGTGCTGGTAGACCACATGCTAAAAAATAGCATGCAGTTACTTCCAAGGCCACCAATATATTATCATGCATTAAAAGAGGCATGGAATCACAGGATGCGGATGTAATTTGGCAAGACACTGGTGCACCCTCACCTGGAATATGCCATTAAGTTCTGGACACCAGTTCATAGAAAGGACACTCTAACTATGGAAAGGGTGCAGAGGAGATCCACCAAACTAATAAGAGGAATGAAGGAACAATTACAAGAATTAAATCTGTTTAGTCTTGAGAGGAGACAACTGAGGGGAAGAGGGACATGATTAACTTGTATAAATATATAAATGGGCAATACAAAAATATGAGGAAACATTATTTCAGGTAAAATCCTCTCTAAAGACAAGTGTGCACTTCCTTTGACAATCATTTTTTACCATAAGAACTATGGGCCTGATGCAGAGCCTCCCCTGAACTGACCTTAAAAGCTTCCGATTGTCCGGGGCTCCCGTTGGAATCGTGGCTCAAATGTGATGCAGAGCCTCCGTCGGAATGGCTCCCTAACTGATCTGACAATTTGACTCTACTCGGGAAGTTTTTTTTGCTCTCTCGGGTGCCTTCAATTTGATCGGGGCTTCCGTTCCCATTCACACGGGTGGCCCTTTCTTCCCTGCTTTTTCCTTGGTTTTTGAACATACCTGCTTGCCTTCCGTCGTATTTGACCTTCCATTTTGGTGATTTTTTCAAGTATACTTACATCTCCATGGCTCTTCAGTTGCCAATCTGGCTACACGCAAGCGCACATCCCTAAACCTCCATTGGAATATGCATATGGCACCAACTGCCAATTTGACACATATATATATTGTCAAATTTATTTTTGGGTGTTCCTTCTTCCTTGCCATTAATGCATACCTTAATCTCTTTGGTGTTCCTTCTTCCTTGCCATTAATGCATACCTTAATCTCTTTGGTGTTCCTTCTTCCTTGCCATTAATGCATACCTTAATCTCTTTGGTGTTCCTTCTTCTTTGCCATTAATGCATACCTTAATCTCTTTGGTGTTCCTTCTTCCTTGCCATTAATGCATACTTTAATCTCTTTGGTGTTCCTTCTTCCTTGCCTTTAATGTTTACCGTAATTGGTTGTGAGTTTTTCTGATTTTTTGTCCCATATCTAAACCTTTTGTGTCATGTAAATGTGTGATGATGTTGTGTGATTGTACATTTGCAGGAAAGACAACTCACAAAATCTGTTTTTTTTTTGTTTTGTGGTTTTGAGATTATTTTTTTGATAAAACAAAAGTAAAAAACAAATTAAATTTGAATTAAACATGTAAAAAATTAGGCCTCGGGGTCTTGTGGCTGTGTTTTTCTTTGATCTGTGAATGAAAAACATTAGTTTAGCATTGTTTTATGGTTTGGTTGGACGTTGTTTTTTTGGGGCCCTTTTTAAACCGGACCTTCAGCGTGATTTAATGAAAAGCCCAAATGCCAAAAAAACGATTCCGCAGCATCATCTGTAAAAAAAAGATACAAGGACCCACCATGAATCCACAAAATACATTAACAAGTTTCCTGGCCTAACTAAAGTCACTTTATTAACCTCTTGCTGCCTCACATTGCCCTAGTTCTTCTATCTGCATGTAGCCTAGTTTGTAGCTGCGTACATGGGTTAAACTAAGGTGGCTTGTATTTAACGTGGCAAACTAAGTTGTTTCAGACTATTCTTGCGCTTTGTTTTTTTTTATTATAAGGAATGTGTGCGCGCACATAAACGCACGCTCGCATACTCACATCCATGATGATGTCGTCCTGCTCCTGTGTAAAGATGGCATAGCTCCTGGTATAGCTCTGACGTTCCCCCGCAGTGACGTACAGGACATCCCAAATTGGAATGCCCCAGAGACATGATGCCTGTAACCCAGCCCTGGATTTCTTCACACTCCAAAGGGCTGGGTTACATGGGTTTTGGCCTGCTTTAAAACATCATGACCAAATCAGGTTAGGATGGAATAACCCACCTCCTTTACATTATTATTAAAGTAACACAGGTTCCCTCACATAAAGCAGAACAAAACCCAGAGCGGCCACTGGTCTTCCCCCTGGAAATCCCAGATCGGGATGCCCCACTGTGTGAAACCCTTTTTACTGAGACTTTACTCAGAAATGGCAGACTCCCTCTCTTAAAGCAGAACAAACCATGATTAGTTTAATGACCTTTGCAGGCGTATATTGTAGTGCCCCACCAGTCTGATCAAGACAACGGAACCTCATCTTCAAGAGACCAAAGGCTCGCTCCACCACAGAGCGAGTCCTCCTGGGGGCAGTATTGTAGGGCTCCTCTGCCTGTGAAGATGGGTGCAGGATTGGGGTCAGCAGCCAGTGGAGCAAAGGATAGCCAGAGTCTCCTCCCCAAAACCAAAACAAAAAAAACAAACAAAATAAAAATAAAAAAAGGTGTGCATTGCAACAATAGAAAAGAGGGACAAATAGGTGAGCGGGGTAGGGTTGGAGGAAAGGACATTTGTAATGAGCCTACATGCACATCCAACCACTCATTAAAAAAGTCTGGGGAATACTACTTACATAAGAGGCAAGAACATGACGCAATAGGGTTCTATCACTTAACCAATTTAATTTAAAGTTAAAAAATTAGGCTAAAAAGATACTAACAAAAAAATTACCAAATAGTGTGTTAAGGGAAAAAACAAAGTCAGACAGGGTGGGCAACCAATACAAGTTTCATACATATACCCAGTAAGGCGGGTGAGCTCAAATAGGTCAACGTCACTCATGCCATCGATGTCCAAAGGCATGCGGTGCAGCCTGGTTTCTGCCATACTCAGCAGGACAAGACCGCGGAGCTGGCGCCGCTGATGTGCTCCAACAGAGGACTGCATATTATTGCCCGAGTGCAAATACGGCTGCTCTGACTGCCCGTAAGTGAAGGCTCGGCGGCCCCGTTTTATTAGGCTGATTTCAATCGGAAATCAAGGCTCTGCATCACTGAAAAAAACGGAACAATGGACGAGGCGTCCGTTTTGCCGGGAAACAGCCTTGTGCGAGCCGACAATCGGAAAGGCGGCTGAGCGCACACCTGAGCGCATAAACGCACACTAAAATCAACGTAGCACCCTTTCCGGACCCGATCAAAGCCCAAAACCAACGGGAAAACGCACGGGAGAGCTGAACGGGGAGGCTCTGCATCAAGCCATATAAATCTGTGGAATAGCCTCCCACAGAAGCTTGCTACAGCATCAACCGCTGAGCAGACAATCATTTTTTACCATAAGAACTTTAATATCTGTGGAATAGCCTCCCACAGAAGCTTGCTACAGCATCAACCGCTGACCGCTTCAAAAAAGGATTAGATGCTTATTTCGAAGAAAATACAATTTTAACAGTAACTATTAGCTGTTATCAGTAAACAAAACAAAAACAAAACAAAATAAAAAAATAAAAAAATAATTTCTCCTACCCCAAAACCCTTGGTTGAACTTGATGGACGTATGTCTTTTTTTCAGTTTGTTAACTATGTAACTATGTAATATACATGGACGGTCATCTGAACGCATTTCTCTCCTACACTTGTATAGTGATGTATACAACCAATAAAAGCCTGATTCATTGATTGACTGCATTGGTTGAGTTTGACTTGTTTACAAAATTCTGTTCTAATAGCACCAAAGCACATCAGCAAATATTGTGGTCAAATTTGGCTCCATCTCAGATCTGAACAGTAACACAAATTTCTAAATAACTAGAATGTACATGCATTGCCTACTTTTCAGCATGTAATTTAGTATAAAGGTGTATTTAACCTTAACCCAAACTATTAACATGATAATGTTCTTATACTTGGAAAGAACTGTTTAGGTTTTATTGTATTATTGCCTTCTTCTTACTTAAGTCAAATCATCATTGCTTTTGTTTTTTGAAGCTTGTAATGGATTGTCTCCTTTCCATTTGTGTATGTAAAGCCTAGAAAACAGACCTTTTACATAGATGTTAGTAAGTTAAACTGCATTTGGCTGAGGCTATTTCAGAATATTTTATCATGCATGAAGATTATCTTTTCAACCATAAGGAGAAAGAGGCACAGAGAGTCAACAGCTTTTTCCTTTGGGAATCCCTGAGGAAACAAGGTAGACTTTTTCATTTCTCGCTTGCAGACCCCAGAGAGAAGAAAATTGCGCAGGTTTACTACAAAGCCACACATACAGTTATAGAAGCAGTAGTAAAGTGGAGCTTAGCTGCAAGATTTGTGTTTTCCTGGGCAACTTAAAGGATTCACTGTTATTAAAAACATAATATTTTAATAGCATATTAAGATGTGCTTTTGCAACTAAATCTGAAAAGATAAAGAGGCAAAATACAATATCTGTTCTAGGAAAGATTTTAACATATATTAGTATATGTGAAAACTAGTGCAAATAAGAACAAGTTTAGGTATATATTTCTAGTTCATTGTTAACTGTTAATTTAAGCCCCTGTAGCAGCATACATTACCTTCCTCCCAGCTATTCTCTGTGAGGACAGTGTAAAATTAGCTATTTTAACAATTTATCCCTTGATAAAGAACTATCACAAAATTGTGTAATTTTTAATGTACATATAAATACGTTGGCTAATGAGAGGAGGGGTCACTTATAAACCCAAACTGAATAAGACTCCCACCAAGCTTGTGGTTTATTCTCTCATAGGAATAAAATCCAGGGGTGACAGGTTTAGTCTATCAGGGGTGACAGAGCCTGTCACCCTGGATGTCCTTTTCCTTCCATTAAAGAAATAAAAACAAGCCTGGCTAGATATTTTTTGATGCCAAGAATATAAGTGACCCCTCTTCCCGCCATCTATCAAATTTATATGAATTTTTATCATTGGGCCACGGGCCTGGCATTTACCCCTGCTAGCAGCCAAAAAAAAAAAATCACTCACCTATTGATCCGGCCGGGTCTCTTCTTTAATTTGGTGCCATCTGATCCCCCCTGGGGGCTCTTCTCGCTTCAGGAGAACCTGAAATAGCCCCCTCCCCCACTTCGGCAGAGGCCACTGCTAAGTGTAAAAAAAAAAATGACATTTACTCACCTGCGGCCGCAATCCCTCCCGCCAGGTCTCGTCTTCACTGAGCAGCCTCCGATTGCCCCCTGGGCTCTTCTTTGGTGAGGGTGAGAAATTGCCCTCTCCCTCACTTTCTGGGTTGCCAGATGCTAACCCCATCCATTGTGGGTGGGTGACATCATCTATGACATTTCTCATCCGCCCCGAGAAGCTCAGTAGCTCCGGGTAATCGGAGGAGGAAGGCTGGAGGTGAGTAAAGAAAAATAATAAATGTAATTTTTCTGTGTGTGTGTGTGTGTGTGTGTGTGTGTGTGTTTATTTTTGCTGTTAATTCTTTGTGAACGGGCAAAGGGGTCCATGAGACCCCTATATCAGTTCACAAGGCTGGGGGCCAGCAAGTCACCTGCGGCTAGCCTCCCCAAAGCCCAGGGGGGCAGAAGAGCTCGGGCCCACAGGGACTATGTGGGCTTGTAGACAGCAGGGCAGGGGGCCAGTGAAGCTGGCCCTGTGCCCTGTTCCTTCAAGCCCCCATAGCTGGTCCTGGGTTGGTTATGCTGGGTAGGGGGGACCCCATGTCATTTTTTGGGGGGGATTATTAAGGGTTTTTAACCCCTGGGAGGGGTGACCCTATGTCTTTTTTTAAATTACCCCTTATGCTCTGTCGCCCAGCAGCTATAAAAGGCTTCCAGCAGCAGCACCTTTTGTGAACTGGTAAGGCTGGGGGCTGACAAGTCACCTGCGGCTAGTGGGTGACTTGCCATTAACCCCCGGCACCCCAATTTCCTGTGAGGGGGGGGCATTAGTTATACTTTATTTGTAAATGTTATAAATTGCTCTTTTCAGTTTGGGGGGTCTCCTGGGCAAGAATGGGGGGCTGCCGATACATATGTGGTACCGTTGTAATCTGGAGAAATGGGGCTTTCACATGCAATATGGTTTTCTTTAATAAAACAAATGTTTTATTTAACCCTTTCAGTGCCAAGCACGTAGATACTACGTGCTTGCTTCCACTCCACTTAGGTGCCAAGCACGTAGTATCTACGGGCTTGACTTTCCCCCCTGCTAGTAAAAAAAATAAAAGTCAAAAATACTCACCTGACCCCTCGTTGGATCCGGCCGGGTCTCCTCTTTAATTTTGTGCCATCCAATCCCCCGTGGGGGGTCGGATGGCTCCAGGAGAGCCCCCGGAATAGCCCCCCCCCCCGTTTGGCAGCAGCAGCTGCTAACTGTAAAAAAATAAAAAAAATAAAAATGACATTCACTTACCTGTGTGTGCGCTGGCTCCCGCTGTCCCTCCTCTTCACCTGGGGGGCCTCCGATCGCCCCCCAGGACTTACCGATCTTCAGGAGAGAGCCCGGAAGGCTCTCTCCTCTCTCCTCTTCGATGGCGGGCGCCATCTTGCCGCTAAGCCCCGCCCCCTTGGGGGCGGGGTTATGACGTCATCCCGGTCCGTCGCAGCGTCAAGCACCACCCCTTTTAGGGGCGGGGCTATGACGTCATCCCAGCCCCGATCACCGATCACCGGCTTCAGCGTTCTCAGCTGTCAGATGCCGGTGATCGGCAACGGGGAAGGAGGTGGCAGGAGATCCTCTGATCTCCTGCCTCCCCCTTCTCTGATGCCGATCACCGGCATCTGTCAGCAGAGCGGCGCAGGACAAAGGAGCTTACAATCGGAGGTAAGTACAGTAAAAAAAAATTTTTTTTTTTTTTTAATAAAATACTTTTGTGTGGCGTTTTTTTTCATTTAACCCTTTGTGAACTGGTAAGGGGTCCATGAGACCCCTTATACCAGTTCACAAGGCTCTGGGTATGGCAAGTCACCTGCAGCTAGTGGGTGGCTTGCCATTAACCCCCAGCCCCCCATTACCTGCCTCCCCAACGGCCAGGGGGGGGCAGAAGGGCCCGGGCCACTTAGTGGCTATGTGGGCTAGTAGCCTGCAGGGCCAGGGGCCACCAACGCTGGCCCCTGCGCCCTGTTCTACAAGCCCCCATAGCTGGCCCGGGTCGGTAATGCTGGGTAGGGGGGACCCTACGTCATTTTTTGGGGGGATTTTTAAGGGTTTTTAACCCTTAAAATTCCAAAAAAAAATGGGGTCTCCCCCCCTAGGAGGGGGAACCCTATGTCATTTTTTTTTTTTAATTAACCCTTTTGTTTTCTGTCATCCAGCAGCTATAAAAGGCTGAAAGAGTGCTCCACTATGGATGGGAGGTAAGTATTAAAAAAAAATAAAAAATAAAATATTTTTTCTCTTTGTGTGTCTGTGTTTTATTTTTACATTTAACCCCTTGTGAACTGGTAAGGGGTCCATGACCCCTATACCAGTTCACAAGGCTGGGGGAGGTGGCAAGTCACCTGCGCTAGCCGGTGACTTGCCATTAACCCCCGGCACCCCCATTACCTGCCTCCCCAAAGCCCAGGGGGGGGCAGAAGAGCCCGGGCCCACTGGCTATGCGGGCTTGTAGCCTGCAGGGCCAGGGGCCACAAAAGCTG
The DNA here is from genome assembly GCA_027917425.1 of Gastrophryne carolinensis. Classification (NCBI taxonomy): domain Eukaryota; kingdom Metazoa; phylum Chordata; class Amphibia; order Anura; family Microhylidae; genus Gastrophryne; species Gastrophryne carolinensis. The sequence goes on along the minus strand of CM051239.1, from coordinate 220,257,694 downwards.
GCCCCTGCGCCCCGTTCCTCCAAGCCCTGCATAGCTGGTCCCGGGTTGGTTACTTTGGGTAAGGGGGGGCCCATGTCATTTTTTTTTATTTTTAAGGATTTTTAACCCTTAACCCTTTTGTTGCCAAGCACGTAACACCTACGTGCTGGCTTGGCTGGGCCTTAAGTGCCAAGCACGTAGGTGTTACGTGCTTGACTTTCCTCGCTTGTAGTTTAAAAAGTAAAAACAACAAATACTCACCTGACCCCTTGTTGGATCCGGCCGGGTCTCCTCTTTAATTTGGTGCCATCCGATCCCCCGTGGGGGGTCGGATGGCTCCAGGAGAGCCCCCGGAATAGGCCGCCCCCCCCCGCTTCTGCAGCAGCAGCTTCTAACTGTAAAAAAAAAAAAAAATAAAAATGACATTCACTTACCTGTGTGTGCGCTGGCTCCCGCTGTCCCTCCTCTTCACCTGGGGGGCCTCCGATCCCCCCCCAGGACTTACCGATCTTCAGGAGAGAGCCTGGGAGGCTCTCTCCTCTCTTCTGCACGATGGCGGCCGCCATCATGCCTCTAAGCCCCGCCCCCTTGGGGGCGGGGCTTATGAAGTCATCCCGGCCCCGATCTCAGGCTTCAGCCTTCTCAGCTTCTCAGATGCCGGTGATCGGCACAGGGGAAGGAGGTGACAGGAGATCCTCTGATCTCCTGCCTTCTCCTTCTCTGGATGCCGATCACCGGCATCTGTCAGCTGAGCGGCGAGGGACAAGAGCTTGCAATCGAAGGTAAGTACAGTAAAAAAAAATTTTTTTTTTTTCTAATAAAATACTTTTTATTATTGTGTAGTGTTTTTTTTCACATTAACCCTTTGTGAGCTGGTAAGGGGTCCATGAGACCCCTTATACCAGTTCACAAGGCTGGGGGGGTGGCAAGTCACCTGCCCTAGCGGGTGGCTTGCCATTAACCCCCGCACCCCCATTACCTGCCTCCCCAAAGGCCAGGGGGGGGCAGAAGAGCCCGGGCCCACATAGGCTATGTGGGCTCGTAGGCTGCAGGGTGGGGGGGCCACCAAAGCTGGCCCCCCCACTCTGTGCCTACAAGCCCCCATAGCTGGTCCCGGGCTGGTTACTTTGGGTAAGGGGGACCCCACGTCATTTTTTTTTTTGGATTTTGAAGGGTTTTTAACCCTTCAAAATCCAAAAAAAAATGGGGTCCCCCTCCCCGGGAAGGGGGACCCTATGTCATTTTTTTTTTTAATTAACCATTTGTCATCCAGCAGCTATAAAAGGCTTCTGGGCAGGAAAGGGTGTCTACCTATACATATGTGGTATCGCTGTAACCGGGAGAAATTGGGGTTTCTCACGCAATAAGATTTTATTGACAAACTTACATTTTTTATTACAAAAAACTCTACAAATTGTAAAAAAATGTTTTTTTTTTGTTTTTTTTCACACATTTCACCCCAAAAAATTGAGAATACACCTAAAAAATACAAACAAGACATTTCATGTTAAAGCCCAGACTCTGTTGAAAAAAACAATATATAATTTTCCTGGGAAATCCCTGGAAATCCCTTCAAAAATGACAGTTGAATATGTGTAGCGCAAAATGGTGAAACATCGTCTGGCAACAGGGAGTGGCAAATGCTGCAGGTAGGCAGCGAAAGGGTTAAAAATCCCCCCAAAAAATGGGCCCCCCCTCCCGGGAGGGGGGACCCTATGTCATTTTTTTTTCTCGATTTAACCCTTTGTAGTGTGGATGGTAGTTGTATTTTATTTGTAAATGTTAAAAATTACTTGTTTCAGTTAGGGGGGTCTCCTGGGCAGGAACAGGGGGCTACCGATAAATATGTGGTACCGTTCTAATCGGTAGAAATGGGGCTTTCACATGCGGTTTTCTTTAATAAAATAAATTTTTTATGTAAAATAAAGGAGTCAATTTTCTAAAAAAAAATTTTATTTATTTATTTTTTTTACTTAATAATAAATAAAATTAATAATAAATAAAATTTACAAACAAGACATTTCATGTTAAAGCCTAAACTCTGCTGCAAAATATATATATATAATTTTCCTGAAAATTCCAGCAAAAATGACACAAAACATGGCGCAAAACATGGCGCAAAATGGGGAAAAATGACCTGTCAACAGAGGGTGACAAAATCTCAAGTAAGCTGGCAATTAAAAGGGTTAATAGTACCTCTGCATGTTGGGTATTGTTCTGTTCGGGGGACCTTGCGCTTTCAGACTTAGCTTGTTTTCTCTTGTTTGCATATTTATATTTTAGTAAAAGGTGTTTTTTATTCTGCTTTTTTATACATTTTTTAGGGAAACTCTGCGCAACCAAAGAGTTCTTTGAGGGATTAATTCCAGAAAGATGAGCCCACTACAACAAGCTGGGTACGCTTAGAAAGCTTAACATGTGTACTTTCAGGGAATATATGGTTTATGGGGGATATTCCAAATGTAAAGGGTTGTTTTGGTTGAAAAATCGCAAGGTGCGCACTTTGTCTGCAGAGCTGAAATTTTCAAGAAAAATTACCGTTACGCACATGCTTTACTTTGGGGTGTTTGGCAACTCTTTCCTTGACAGAACCCATGCATGTTGGGTATCGTTCTGTTCGGGGGATGTTGCTTTTTCAGATCATACTTGTTTTTTCTTGTTTGTATGTAGTTTTTTTAGGAAAATGTGGCTTTGATTCTGCTTTTTTATCCTTTTTTTAGGGAAACTCTTTGCAACCAAAGAATACATTGAGGGATTACTTCTAGAAAACTGTGGCCACATCAACAAGCCTGGTACAAACAGAAAGCCTGAGGTGTGTACTTCCAGAGAATATATAGTTTGTGGGGGTATTTCAAATGTAAAGGGTTGTTTTTCTGGAAAAACTGCAAGGTGCGCATAGCGCATATCACAGTTGTATTTTTTCAGAAAATCCCCTAAAGCTCTGTTTCAGTTTGGGGGAGTCTCCTGGGCAGGAAAAGGTGTCTACCTATACATATGTGGTACCGCTGTAACCGGGAGAAATTGGGGTTTCACACGCAATAAGATTTTATTGACAAACTTACATTTTTTATTACAAAAAAACACTACAAATTGTAAAAAAATTATTTTTTAAAATTTTTTTGCACATATTTCGCCAAAAAATATTGAGAATACACCTAAAAAATGACAAACAAGACATTTCATGTTAAAGCTCAGACTCTGCTGAAAAAAACAATATATCATTTTCCTGGGAAATCCCTGGAAATCCCTTAAAAAATCACATTTGAACATGGGGAGTGCAAAATAGTGCAAAATGGTCTGGCAACAGAGTGTGACAAAAACTCCAGGTAGGCTGGCACTTAAAGGGTTAAAATAATTTTTATTTTTGTTTTTTTTTAATGCAAAAATATTTAGAAAATTACAAACAAGACATTTCATGTAAAAGCCTAAACTCATGGAAATTCCTGCAAAAAAACATGGTTAAACATGGTGCAAAATGGTGAAAAATGACCTGTCAACAGAGGATGACAAAACTTCAAGTAGGCGGACAATTAAAAGGTTTAAAAGTAGCTATGCATGTTGGGTATTGTTCTATTCGGTGGACCTTGTGCTTTCAGATTTAGTTTGTTTTCTCTTATTTGCATATTGATATTTTAGGAAAACATGTTTTTTTCTGCTTTTCTAAACATTTGTTAGAGAAACCCTGTGCAACCTAAGAATTCCAGAAAGATGTTACTTCCAGAAAGATGAGCCCACTACAACAAGCTGGGTATGCTTAGAAAGCCTAACATGTACTTTGCAGTAGTAGAAAACACAGAGCTTGTCAAAAACGTTTTTTTCACTTTAACTCCAAAACTTCAACGATGGTATCCCAAAGTGCATGCATCCATGTGGCCTGATGCAGAGCCTCCCCCAATCTGACCTTATTTTGTTCCGTTTTTCCTTCCGTTTGTCTCGAGGTCCAAATGTGATTCAGAGCCGCTGTCGGGAGAGCTCCGTTACTGTTCCGTTTATGTGTCTTCAATTGGGAAGTGTTTTTCCCCCTCACGGGTGCTTTCCGTGTGGTCGTGGGTTCCGTTGCCGTTCCCACGGACGATCCGTTTTTTGGTCCTTTTTCTTGCGCTTCCAAACGTAGCTTCTTGCCATCTGTTTCCGTTTTCACCCCGATTCCGACTGTTTTTCTGTGTATACTTACATTTCCATGGTTTTCCTGTTGTCAATCTGGGTCCACGCAAGCGCACATCCCTAGTCCTCCCTCAAGCTTTCACCATACAACAAACTGACACATTTAGCCACACCAAAACTTACCTTCAAATAATATCCTTCTTCTTCCTCCTCCTCCCTGTGTTTAATGCTTACCTGAATCTCTTCTCCTTCTTCTTCTTTTTCTTCTTCTTCCCTGTGTTTAATGCTTACCTGAATCCCTTCTCCTTCTTCTTCTTTTTCTTCTTCTTCCCTGTGCTTAATGCTTACCTGAATCTCTTCTCCTTCTTCTTTTTCTTTTTCTTCCCTGTGTTTAATGCTTACCTGAATCTCTTCTCCTTCTTCTTCTTTTTCTTCTTCCTATTCCTTGTCCCATATACTTACCTTTTGGGACATGTAACTGTATGGTTATGTTGTGAGAACGTACAGTGCCTGGAAAGAGAACACACCACACACATTTTTTTTTACTTAAAGGTTTGTTTGTAAAATTTTTAAAACTTTTTTGGTTAAAAAACATTTGCGTCATCCACCCAGAAGGCTCTTCTTTTTATTCATTTGGGCCCTTGTCTTTGATCTGTGAATGAAAAACATCATCAGTTTTGCCTTGTAAGTATTTTGCTTATCTAGGGGTTTTGGTTTGGTCCATTTTTAGTGTTAATTTTTCCCTAAGTTATTACATTAATGTGTCTTGGGCCATGTTTTTGTTGTTTTGGGCCGGAGTTTAAACTACATGTACGATATATTGAAAAAACTTACAAGGCTTGGGGCCAACAGGGCGTCTGGGGCACAGCCTCCTCCCTGGGTCCACCATCTCGTCCTGCTGTGAAGCTGTTGGGATCAAAAACACAAGGATATTATTGACTGTTTGTGCCTCCTGAATGTCAGATTAGGCTAGGCTTCTATGCATCAAATCACTCACCTTCCCCAGGCACCTCTTGAGGTTGGACTGCTTCCTCCACTATCCTTTGGGATGGTCCTGCGACGTCATCATCTAAAAATATCAATAGTGCACATTAGTATATGTCTTTATTGCATGTATCCGGACATATGTAGGTTTGAGAGTCTTACCGGAGTCAGGTTGGAGCTGTGGCTGGTTGGACTCCCTGCCATGCGACTCCCCCCCCTGTATAGTGAGGTCCAGCGGCTCCTCATACTCACTGGCAGAGGAGGGGGTGGGCATTGGCACTGGCATGGCACCACCTATATATCTATATATCTAAAGCCAGTTTTGGAGACTCATTCCTATTCACATGGGCCTACTTAGTCTATCTGCCTCTAGGCTAGTGTGCTGCTGCGCACATGGTTAAAACTAAGCTGGTCTAGTAGTTTAGTTTAACAAGTCAGTTTGTCCTCGCTAATCTTGCCCTGCCATGGCTAATTTTTGTTTAGCGGCTTGTGCGCGCACATAAACGCACGCTCGCCTACTCACATCCATGATTATTTTGTCATGCTCCTCAGTATAGATGGCGGGCGACATCTTGTTCTTCCTTCTGGGTGTGGTTATGACGTTCCCCCACGGTGACGTGCGTGCATGCGCGCACGCAGCCACACATGCTACCGAACACGGGAAAACTATTTAAAGGTCAATGCACTCAGCTCTGTGTTGGTTACCATATCACTATGCCCAGACCAAAAGGGAGCCGTAAGACCCCAAAAAGCCCAGAGGCACATACTAGCCGCACAGATAGACATCACGAACACCCACACAAGAGCAGGTACAAGAGCCGGGAGGGACATGGCCATAGTCAAAGGGTGGAGAAGCCAGCCACACAGGCTTCTTGGAAAAAACGCATGAACAAGGAGCCCTTGGCACAGTCGCCCTCACCTGCTAAATCAGCCAGGCCTCACAAGGGCCACAAATCTCTTCCAACCCTGCAGCCTCCACCTCCTCCACCCACAAAGCATGTGGGTAAATCCAGCCACACCACCAAGGGGAAGCGTAGGTCCAAAACCACTAGCCCACCCAGGCCAACCACCCCTCCTCCTCGACACTCTGTGTCCCCAAGTACCACAAGCACAGAGTCAATAGAGAGTGCCACAGGTGACAGCTCGACAGGCACCCAGCCATTATCACCTAGCACCCCCCACAGTCCATCACAGTCACCCATCAGCCCAAGAAACCTAAACTACTCCCCAGACAGCCAGCCATCAATGTCGTCTGCTGCCGGGGACTCCACACACCCATGTGGGCGCCAGCTGCGATGTGGCTCACTTACAGCCCGTTTCTGTGATGTCCAAAGCATGGCTGTAGCCACTGCTGTTTGTGAGCACTATGATGCCCAATTTGGGTGTTATTCTAAATCCACCACAAACTGCCACCTCATACTCTGCATACCACTAAATGGATGTGTTTATGTATTTGACCCCACGTTAAGCTTTAAATAATACAACAAAAAAGTTTGTACATTTTTTTGGGGATCACCAAAAAATAAACAAAACAAAGGAATGTTATTTAAGAAAAAACATTGTCCACAAGTTGGGAACGGATCGCCTGTGCTGTGCCACTTTGGGATCCGGAGTAGGGAGGTGTGACTTCTTCCGAAATCTGTAAAGTGGCTTCAGGCAGGTCAGTGTATCTTGATACCCGGCTTTGTATGGCCAGGTTGTGCATGACCCCACACGCAATTATTATTTTTATGACCTTGGCGGGTTCATACAGCAGGGCACCCCCAGTATGGTCCAGACAGCGGAAGTGCATCTTCATCAAGCCAAAGGCCTGTACCACCATGGAGCGAGTCCTCCTATGCGCAGTGTTATATCGCTCCTGGGCCTGCGAGGATAGGTGGAGGATGGGGGTAAGTAGCCATGGGAGCAATGGATAGCCAGAATCACCTGCAAATAAAACCAAAGAATTAAGCACAAACCATAATACAAAGTACACCTGACAAATGGGCCTCTTTGCAACATATGTAGTGGCAGGCCCCAGAACTAGTCGACACCTAACTATAATCCCCAAAAAAAAAAAAAAAAATGAGAATAACGCATGTTATGTTACTTTAAAATGCTAAGAGCAGGGAACAACAGACAGAGGCCTAAGGGGAAGAGCCTCAATAATGTGCTGCTTAGCATACCAGCATTAGTGAACAGGGACAATAGGTGAGCTGTGCTGTGTCAGAGCAAAGCACAGTTCTGATGAGGCAACATGCACATCCACCCAGTACACTCCTGTACAATGACTGTGGGATGCAACATAGCTAAGAGGGCCAGGACAGGAAGGAATAGTGGAGACTAACCAGAAAAAGCATAGGAGAAAATAGTGGTAAGTGATTGAAAACTTGTACTGTTTCATTGGATTCTATAACAGATTAGTGGGGTACAGGCACAGAAAAAATCAAAAAAACATGGTGGACAGCAACAACAATTTTGGGACACATACCCAGTAGCCATCCGCCAGACAGATCTCCTGATTGAAATCACACAAAGAGGCTGGAGTACCTCAAAATGTGAGAATCGTGGGTGGAACCAGGGAAGGCTGCAAACAAACTAAAAAATTGCAGATCTGGGCCTGACACTGGCTGCACATTGATTGAATGGCCCATCTTCCTGTTCCTGCAAAAGCAAAATACAACAGGAATTAGTGGGCACAAAAGTGGAAACATAATTCAAAATATACTTTCACAGAAACAACATTTAAAAACAATAGATGTTTGGTATACACAGGGTGTAGGTCTGCTTTAATCCTAAAAAAATAATACACATTGAAATAATGAACATTTCTGGCCAACATTGCACATACATGCTAACCTAAACCACATACCTGAACAGATATTCCTGTTCAGCAGGAGGAATTAACGATACGTGGGTACAATCGATGGCACCCATGACGTTGGGCATGTCGGCTATGTTATAAAAGGCCAGCTTAACCGCATTCCAGGCTTCCACTGTGTCAGGGAAAAAATATATTTGGGTGCCAGGGTAGCCATGCCATCCAAAAACTTGGTAAGGCTGCGGCTCAGCGTAGACTGGGACATCCCCACGGAGAAGGCACCCAGTCTCTGGAACGAGCCGTTTGCCAAAAACTGCAGGCAGCCAACCAATTTGGTCATACCTGCAATTGCATGCCCCTTCCTTGTGGTGCGGGCTAACCATGGCCGCAGCTGCCTATTCAAGTCCTGGAGAGAAACACGGTTAAGGCAAGTGAGCTCGAATAGCTCAAGGTCATGCATGCCATCGATGTCCAGACATGTGCAGTGCAGCCTGGTTTCTGCCATGCTCAAAAGAACCAGGGCGCGTAGCTGACGCCTTTGATGCTCATGCACAGCAGAATGCATTTCCAAGTCACAAAGATCAAATACGGCTGCTAAGACTGCCCGTAAGTGAAGCGTTGACACCCTCGTTAAATTGGGCTTGTTTCAATCGGAAATCAAGGCTCTGAATCAATTAAAAAATGGACAAATCAACGACCAGTCCGTTTTCACGGAGTTCAGCCTCTTGCGAGCTGTCAATCAGAAAGGCGCCTGCAGAAACACCTGAGCGCATACACGCACACAAAAAGCAACGTAGCACCCTTTCCTGACCCGATCACAGCCCAAAAACAACGGGAAAACGCACAGGATAGCTGAACGAGGAGGCTCTGCATCAGCCCAATAGTTAGGTGATCCCGCCACCGAGTAGGTCAAACTCTTAACAGATGCTCAGCGGCAAAGAGCATAAATAAACACTCCAACGATGAGATAAGCTCCCACTACTTAGGTAAATCCCAAATGCATTTAAAACGGATTCCAGATGGCTTTTCTTTAGAACCATGCACAAAGGTGTTCTCAATGGGAATATATGGGGAGTCCCATAAGCCGGGTAAGCATGCAGAAAGAGCAAAGACAACAAATAGTGCAATATTTCTAAACCACAATTTATTTCAAAGATAAAATCAGGCGAATGCACTCACAAAAATAGCTAAAAACAAGCATAAAATCCACATAAAACGAGGGGTCAGTGACTGTCACCGCTTGGTCCACAAGATTTCCTTCGCTGACAAGAAGTGTAAAAGCTCCTGTCCCTTTGAAGTAAGCAATCCCAACGCGTTTTGCCGCTGATAGCGGCTTTAACCAGGGTAAAAGATAAAAGGACAAGCCAGGAGATTTAAACCGGAAAATCAGAAAAGATGGCACGCTTGCGAGGCCACCGCAAGCTTACCCAATACATACATGGCGCTGATTAATGTGCTGGAGACATGGCCTGAGACAGATCTGACACTTGCACTTGTAAGGACCAGGCTCATAAATTAGTAAAAGTGAAGAAAGGAGCTTGCGCATGATAGAAACAGACACCAGAACACCCCCTAAAGCTACAGACACAAGGTTACACAGGAAACCAAGGTGTGCATTAGATGCCACATAAAAGAGGACTGTACTATACTGTAAGCAGAGGAAATGATAAAGCCTCCCTCTTATACTAAACGAAAGGTCAAAGCCAACATTTCTGATCCATGTGAAGGGAACTAGAATGCCACATTTAAAGCATCAGGTACCATCAACCATACATTTTATGGCTGGTGCATTGACTCAGGAGTAACCACACATAACAAGAGATAGAAGGTTTTTCACAGAACTTGATCTGAATAACAAAGAGACTATTTACCTTGCAGATGGGAGTAAAATACATGCAGAAGGATATGGAGATGAACCCCTAGTATGCCCCAATTATGCAGGACACAATTTAGTCATACAAGTAAAAGATGTGCTTTAAATTCATGATCTAGAAGGAGGAATTCTATCTGTGAAGTGTCTGACAGCCAAAGAACTCACTGTAAAAATCCAAGTGACAAGTGTTCTAAACTTGACAGCAAGCAGGTGATAGCAAATGCCAATCTGGATGATCATTGGTATCAACCCAACACAGTGAAGGAAAATGTGCGACTGTGCACCCATAAACACAATGACTATATACACATGTGGAACAAGTATTTAGATCATAGACACCCAGAATGCATACAAGAACTACAAAAGCGGAATCTGACAAATTATCTAACAGTATCCCTTTTCCAGTTACTGTTAAATGTGAATGTTACACCAAATCCAAAGCTACAAGAGCAACACTTCCTAAAGTTAGTCACAATCGAGCATCAAGATCCCTTGACCTAGTTGACATGATGATGTATCTAGTCCTTTAAACCCACCTACCCCTTGGTGGGGTACATAATCACTTACTTAACTTACAACACAAGTTCTTGACACATTACAGGGCTATGTAGTAAAGACAAGAAACAAGATTCATAGGAAATCTCTCATACTTCAAGATGATAATGGAGGTGAATTCACAGGACACAAAGTACTTAAAGCAGAATGGAATAGAGCATCAAAAAAGAGTGCCATACACACCACAGCAAAATGGGGTAACTGAAAAAACAAAAACAAACTGTGACTGAAATGATCAGATATTTGCTGACAGACTCTGGGCTACCACAAGAAATACTGGGATGAGGCAGCAATGAAAGGCACTTATTATGCATAACCAACTCTTTTCTAGAACAGTGGAGAAAACTCTATATGAACTGTGGCACAATGAAAAGCCAAGCATTTGAAGGAATCTTTGTTGGATACAGTGACAATAGGTTTGATTCAGAGACACATACACATGCACTTTTGCATGTGTCTGTGTATTTTTTGTGAATTTTTGCCTTGCTTTCTGTTTTTACATTACTGTTTTCATGCGTATATGCATTTACATTAACACGTTTATGCGCATTAGATGGACGGATCGATATCATCATGTTTGCATTATGTCTGATAACCTACGTTATTGGTATGGGCTTGCGTCTGATTCTGAGACCTGATTGCCGATGCACCTCCGCCCTATATAACGGTTTAATTTCCGCTCTACTTATGGGCTCATTTTGGACTCAGAATTAGTGTTGAACATGTTTTGCGGCTATGTGGAGGAGTATGAGTGTCTTCAGCTCAATGGCATTACCTGTATCAGCATGGCCGAGGCCAGATTGCACCGGAGACGCTTGAACATCGATCGCATGCATGACGTTGAGCTGTTCGAGCTGACCCGACTCAATCGCGTTTCCCTCCATAAATTGTATAGTGAGCTGCGGCCATGGTTAGCCCGCACCACAAGGAAGGGGCAAGCAATTTCAGGTATGACCAAGATGCTTGACTGCCTGCAATTTTTGGCAAACAGCTCGTTCCAGAGGCTGGGTGCCCTCTCCGTGGGGATGTCCCAGCCTACGCTGAGCTGCGCGCTATCCAAGTTTCTGAATGGCATGGCTACCCTGTGTCCCAAATATATTTCCTTTCCTGACGACATGGTAGCCTGGAAAGTAATTAAGTTGGGATATATCTATATATAATATATATATTATAATATCGCCGACATGCCCAATGTCATGGGTGCGATCAATTGCACCCACGTTGCCTTAGTCCCACCCGCAGCCAATGAATACATCTATAGGTAAGTTATTTATGTAATTTCTTTATATTGTTTAGCCAAACTTAATTTTAGCTATCTAGTAATCCCTCCTTCTCAAGTATCCTTTTGAACCAGTTTAGAATGCATACCTTAATCCCTCCTTCTCAAGTATCCCTTAGAAACAGTTTATAATGCATACCTTAATTCCTCCTTCTCAAGTATCCCTTTGAAACAGTTTAGAATGCCGACCTTAATCAATACTTATCATGTAGCCCTTAGAAAAGCATTGGAATGCTGACCTTAATTAGTCCTTAGCATGTTCACCTTAATTTACCAACACATCCATATCATTTTTAGATTTAGTTAGACTTATGTCCTTTGTTATTTAGTTTGGGATTGTTTAACTATAATCTTTAGCTGTTTTTTTATTTTTGGTTTGTTGTGGTTACCTTGGCCTTGTGTAATTTTTTTTGTTTTTGTTTCAGGAACTGCAAGATGTGCCACTCACTGAACATCCAAGCACTGGTTGGTCCGGACATGCGTTTCCTGAGTGTGCTTGCAGGTTATCCCGGGTTGTCCCATGACGCATATATTCTGCGTAGTTCAGGCTTATATACTCGGTTTGAGTCTGTCGATTTATCTGATGGATGGCTACTGGGTAAGTTTGTTCAAATTAAATCATTCCCTTTTCACTCTATACCTATGAATATAGTTGATGACCCCTGTATCAACCTATGGCTGTTTTTAGCCCTTGATGACAAGTTAAACAATAATGTTGTTTAGAATGTGTAATTAATATTAGTATTTTGTTATGCTTTCAGGGGATTCTGGATATCCGCTGATGCTGTGGCTCCTGACGCCCGTTCTTCACCCGCAGAATGCGGCCCAGGAGTCCTATAATTGGGCCCACCGCAAGACCCGGGCAGTAGTGGAGAGGGCCTTCAGCCTGTTGAAGTCGCGGTTTCGCTGTTTGGACCATACGGGGGGGGGGGCACTGCAGTATGACCCCAACAAGGTTATCAAAATTATTTTAGCATGCTGCGTGCTCCACAATTTTACCCTGAGGCAGCAGGTCCCCCGTTATGTGGATATGCACCTTCTCCATCCAGGTAGGAACTTGATGATTTCTAAGATGGCACCCTGATTGCTTCTGGGCAATCCGTCCATGCCCAGCTTATAGATAATTTTTCTTCTTAATTTTTGTCTATTTTGTTATTGTTTTTGTGTTATTTGTCTATTTGTTTAATATCTGGAGGCCTTTTTTTTGGTTTATTAATTTTGTAATTATTTAAAAAAAAAAATTACACCTGATTTGAGCGTATTGCAGTTTATTTTATCCTGTTTTTCATTACAAACCTTCATTCATTCATTCAAAAGCCCACAAACATAAATGCATCAACTTAGCCCAGAACAGAACAAGTCCCATTCCATACATTTACAGTAAAGATCTAACATTTTAGTTGAAGGGCACTCGCAGACTCCATGGACATCCATTTGCAAACGTAAGTATACATTGAGCCAGACTCCTGGCCCATAAAAATTGCCCACATCCAGGAGTTCTAAGCTAACTTACTCCAGGCCGAAGGTTCCCTGCCCACCAACATCAAGATCCATAGGGAGCACGACTTTCAAGGGGAATATTAGGGCAGGAATACATAGGGCCACATACACACCCTCTCCTGCTTGTGGCACATTTCATCAGTGCAATGTTGCAAGGCCGGAGTCATCTGCGAACTCTAGGGCTGCAAGTTATTTTTCCAGCCTATGAAAGCCAGCCCCCATGCCAGTCCAGTCCAATCTTTTCCATGGCCAAATGGTGATGTTCTTCAGCCAAGAATGTCCCTCAATATTGCCAACAAACAGCATGAATCAGCCAGCATTTCATTAGGCCCAAGCCTGCTGCGTGTGAGCCTGAGCGGGCGCTTGACTGAGACTCAAACTAAGGCATTGGCTAGTGGGGTATCTGAGCACTATAATAAGCTTTATGGGCGAATTCCAAAATAAACCAGCAAAGGCATCAACCACCAAATCTTGGTTGGGCTCACCACACAGGTAAATCATGTTGGGATGGAGAGGAAATATGTTGAGCAGATCCAGGTGAAATTCTTAAAATTGTTGATGGCCATAATAATGTTGTGGTTGGCCTTGGATGTGGGCCAATACCTGGGCATATGTGGCATTCATAATCTGCCACTGCTCCATCATCTGTCTGTTGTTAGTGTGAAATTCATCTAGCATGGCGGTGAAGTTGTTATTTAAGGTGGCCATTTGTTCTGCCATTTGGCTATTGCTCGTCCTAAATTCTGTCAGCATGGTGGTGAAGTTATTATTGAAGGTCTCTAATTGTGCAGTAATCTGCTCAGTGGTTCTTTGAGTCACCTGCCTAAAGTAACGGCTGTCATGGTGCCATGCTGACTCCAGGATCGGCAAGCGCCTCCCCTGGGAAACTGGTCGACGTTGCTGACTGCGTCTTCCAATTGCCTGGGTTTGAGCGCCTGCAGATGCTGGAGGTCTAGGCCGAGCAACAGTACCAGATGTACTAGGCAAAACCTCTGCTGCAGAGCTAGCACTGGGGACTGTAGGGTCAGTCTCAGCCTGCTGGCCACGACGGGCTGGCAGCATGCGTCCACCTTCACTCTGCTGCAGAGGATTTGTTGCAGTAGGATGCTGGTGCAGTGGCAGATTAGGTTCTAGGGGGGTAATTGCAGAAGGTAGAATCCGGCTGGCATCCTCCTCCTCCATATGCTGGATAACATCCATTAGTGGTATAGTCTGTTGGGACATGTGAAAAAATGTGTCAGTTTTTTAGAGAAATATATTTGTGAACAATTAGTCATGTTCATTCACATGCATCACCATTTACAGCACAGTACACTTACCCTATCTAGCTGGTCCTGTGTGCTAGGCAGCAGGGAAGTAGATGGTGAGGTCAAACTGGAGGAGGCTTCCACACTTGCAGAGGCATGATGCTGAGCTGGGGTTAAAATTAAAAGGCACGTAAACACACAAACATCCCTTGATGAGCCTGATGAGTAGATATGCTTTAGAACACACAGGCCAAAGCAGGAATCCCAACTCCCACAATGTTTAAAGTGGACCTTACCAATGAATTAGAGTCTATCTTATATGTTTTACTCACCCTGTACCTACAGATTGGTCACCTTAAAAAATAAAAACATGCATGTACTGCATGTTAGGAGGCTTTACACATCCAAAATGGTGCCTTAGGGGCCAACACTCAGCTTGCAAATAGCATTTTCCTTCTGACTGTGCTGCTGTGCATTATTGGAATGATGACCTTTCCTTGACCCCAGCTCAACTTTGTCTGACCAAAGCACAGCTAGAACCCCACTCCCTGCACTTTATCCTACTCTTATCTCCTCACTAAGTGTGATGCTTCTAAATCCAGATGGGTGCGGCTATATCCTCATGTCCTAAACAAAGTTGCAGGCCAGTGGTAGAAAGAATAAGAAGTAAGTGATCACAAATTGTCTAAATATTTACATCAGATGCAGTGGTTTTGTAAGCAAAATTGTTTGTTATTTTCCATAAATCATGGTAAAGGTCGTGTATAGACTTAAAACCTTTCTAAGGACCATGAACTGCTGCACCCTGTGAGAGTGTCCATCATGAACCCCCTTCCTCAGCCATTCCACACCCGCCTACAACATTAACCTCCCCTCAAACACACTCCCTAGGGGCCTGTGTTGATATCTGCATGTGAGCCTCATTTAAAATGTTTCAAATAACTTGCTTTAAAACAATCATTACTAACCTTTCCTGATTAAAATTTCCTGATTGTCCATGTCCCAGGTGCCAGAGAGCCCCTATAATGCTGCGGGGTGGATCAAAGCCAGGACCATTTCCTCTGCTCTTTTGTATTGCAATTTGGTGGGGAAGCCTCCGCCTGTTTGCATCCTGAAAATAAGACAATAAACATTATTTGTCATGTTGGTCACTACAACAACCAGCAAAATACAAACATCAATATGTACCAGTGATTTCTGCGTTTGTTTCGCTTCTTCCTTACTGCATATTTGAGGTCAGAAAATTTGCAGTGGATCTGCTCAACATCTTTCCTCTCGCCCCCCGCTGTATTCACCTGTCCTCCCAGATTTGGTTTTTGCGCACTTTGCTAGTAGCTTTGGAATTGCACCCATATAGCTCATCAAAATGCACTATGTTATCCCACTTGCCAAGGCGAGTGTTTGTGCCTCTCCAAAGCGCCCGCTCCAGTGCCCTCGCTGCAAGGTTCTGCCTAATGTTTGCTGTTCTGGCTCTTCTCTGGTTGTTGACAATTCAGGGGACATTCTTGCGTGAGTGTGGGGCGAAGAATAGGCCATCACGTCGCTCAAAAAGAAATGGACTGGGCTGGCATTTGGACTGGGGGTCATTGGCTGGCTGGCAACAGAACTTGCAGCCGTGGATGTGGCATAGGACTCGCTTGTTTCAACGTGTTTCAGTGGCAAATGTGGGCGAGCAGGAGAGGGTGTGCTTGGGGGCCTCGGGCTTCTCGGCCTCTGCTTCCTTTTTCCCTTGGAAGTCGTGCTCCCTTGCTCTTTCGAAGTGTGGTTGGGCAGGGAGCCTTCTTCCTGGAGGAAGTTTCATTCCTTTTCCTGGTGCTGGCAGATTTGGATGGCCCAGGAGTTGTGGCCAATGTAGCCTTGTGGTAGCCACTTTTGCTCCGCAATTTCAGCACCTTTGAACTTGATTTGTGGGCCCGAGTGCTTGGTCTTGAGGATGTGTCCTCATGGTGCTCTGCCCTTTTTGTCTTGCTCTCCTTGGCTGGTGGTTGTTTGGTGCTACTTTTCTTTGGTGCCATGATGACATTCAAAAAGAGAATGAGCTGTGTGTCCATTACCCTTTAAATGCTAATGAATGGGTATGACGCTTAAGCGTACGCGTATGCACGCGTTTGGCCGTGCGCATCCCGGAAACCGCTGGGGCACTACCTATCTGCTGCGGACTAGAAAGAAGATGGCGCAGATGATCTTCACCTGCCAACAACAAGATATCATAATGCTCGTAAGTGTTTTTTAATTACGTTGCTTTGATATCTAAATGCATGCATATGCATTAAGGAAGCGCAGGAAGAAACAGTTGTTTTTAAAAGTGATTTAAACTCCGTGCCAAACAGAAGTTAGTGCGCTCATGTGCGAACCAACTCACTTGCATCTAGAAGGATAGGTTAAGGCTAGAAATGTGATGGGTAATGTCATTTACTGATCGAATTGTGAATTAGATTTGTATGCTGTTTGAATTAACAACTATTTTTATTTATGTGTTTTTTAGACCATGATGGAGCGCAGGTACGACTACCTGCCCAACGACTATGAGAAACGTAAGTTGGCCCTGGAGATCGTGGCCAGGATAGGTGAGGAAACGGACACCCCCATCACTTTTACGCAAATCATCCAGCATTGGTCGGACCTCAAGCAACGTAAGAGGCCCCGGGTGCGGCGATTTTTTGCGACACATTTCCCAAGTAAGTACATTCTGATTGCATGCTAGCTCTACCAAACACAGAAGGTAGGCCTTTATTTATAAATGCTATTCTTTTCTAGTGTTGGAATTTGAATATCGCATAAGGCCCACCCGGAGGCGAGCAATCCGCCCAGTGCGGGATGATTCTGCACCAAGTGAAGGTGGTGCATGTCCAGGACCAACCTCCTACCCCTCCTCTGTAGGAGCCTCTGTTGGCTCAGACCAGCCACTCGACCTCTCTACAGAGGAGGGGCCTCACCGCATGGGCAGGCAGTCGTACGAAACGACTGAGCCCATACATACTGGTATGTGATTTTACCACACACAGGTACATGCTATTTAAACAAAAATGATTCCCGATTCTCTTTTTATAGATGAATATGTAGCGGGTGAAGGATCGGGAGCAGAGAGGGCAGCAGATCCAGCCCATGAGGAACATGGAGAAGGTGGGTGATGTCACACACACATTCTAAGTGTAATTTGATTTCTGTGCAATCAGACATTAAAAGTCAGCCTATTTTATATGTTTCTACAGCCTCACATTCCCAGCAGTGGCATGCCCCAGAGAGGAGGGTGGTCCCCGAAGCTGAGGTCGCCCACCAGTCAAGTAAGTTTAAACTTTAAGATTTGGAGTATGTCGAACATGACATCAGCAAGAAACCAGAATCCCTAGCCAATGTAATTAGCATAATAACATATAGCCTCATCCATTGATGAATTCATTAGTATAATGATATATCCCCTCATCCCTTGATGAGTTAATTAGCATAATGACATATGGCCTCATCCATTGATTAATTAATTAGCACAATGACATATGGCCTAATGACTTTTAGGAAACTTTAATAATAATTCCATCCACAGCTGTGAAACATGTATTTGCAGAACAATAATTTTCTTTTTTTTACAGACACGACACTGGCAAGATTGGCACAACTGACAGCTACTGTGTTTCGGCTGGTGGGCGATATCCAGGAACTGAGAGCTTCGATGGGGACCACAGAAGCATAATTATCTGGGGCCTGCCATTGATTTGTAAATAGTTTTTAAAAAAAATAGGATTTTTAAAATTTTTTATATTTTAGAAAGAAATATTTCAAATAAAAAAATACACTTTTGTATTGTTTAAAAAAACATTTAAAAAAAAGTTAAAAAGCTAAACCAAAAAAAAGGCAAATAATAATTTGCATTTTGTAATAAAATAACCAAAAGAAAAAACTTGTTTCTGTCTTCTTTTATGTCACTCACAAATACATTAAGGGTTGCTTACAGGAAAAGGTTGGAAGAAATAAAAAAAAATAGTGCAAAGTTAAGAAAATGGAAACAGTGAAGGAATTGAGGTAAGCATTAAGTGCGCAAAGTGAATAAAATGCAAAGCGCGAAGGAACTGAGGTAAGCATTAAGTGCGCAAAGTGAAGAAAATAGAAACCGCGAAGGAATTGAGGTAAGCATTAAGTGCGCAAAGTGAAGAAAGTGAAAACCGCCAAGGAATTGAGGTAAGCATTAAGTGCGCAAAGTGAAGCAAATGGAAACCGCAAAGGAATTGAGGTAAGCAATAAGTGCGCAAAGTGAATAAAATGCAAAGCGTGGAGGAATTGAGGTAAGCATTAAGTGCGCAAAGTGAAGAAAATACAAAGCGCGAAGGAATTGAGGTAAGCATTAAGTGCACAAAGTGAAGAAAATGCAAAGCACCAAGGAATTGAGGTAAGCATTAAGTGCGCAAAGTGAAGAAAATGCAAAGTGCGAAGGAATTGAAGTAAGCATTAAGTGCGCAAAGTGAAGAAAATGGAAAGCGCTATTGAATTGAGGTAAGCATTAGATGCACAAAGTGAAGAAAATGCAAAGCGTGAAGGAATTGAGGTAAGCATTAAGTGCGCAAAGTGAAGAAAATGCAAAGTGTGAAGGAATTGAGGTAAGCATTAAGTGCGCAAAATGAAGAAAATGGAAAGCGCTATTGAATTGAGGTAAGCATTGTAGCAGAAGTGAGAGAATAGTTGAGAAGGGGACATTAATGAGTTAATTTAGGTGTGCGCATGTCTGAGTTAGGACAGATTTTCGTCAGGACGTTTATTTAGAGAAAGCGGAATTCAGAATCTAACCGGACACGTAAATATTTCGTTAGAGGCGACGTTGGAAAAAGCAAAAAAAACGGAAGCCTACGTTGTTTCCTAAGTAACTTAAACGGAAAACGAAAGCAGAAAAATGACTCGTTGGCCTACGCAGCGACGAACAGTTAACAGAAGGCTCCCGCTGCCTGCTTAGAATCACGCGTACACACATACGCCAATTGAAACAAAACGAAAACTAAACAGAACGAGTCAAAAACAAAATATATTTTATGCCTCTCTGAATCAACCCTAATGTTAAGGGTTACAGAATCCTAAATCCCAAAACAGATAAGGTTACCATTAGCAACAGCATATCTTTTGTTAAAGATCTGAGAGACAACGTGATGACAACAAAGGTAGTAAGGACAGAAGAGAAAACTGACACTGATCAGCCATCATCTGTAACTTCTAAACAACCAGTTAAAGTGAGCATTGAACCTACCAGTACTGAAGAGCAGACACAAACAAGCTCAGACTCAGGACCAAGACGCTCAACAAGAGAAAACAAGGTAAACCATCTCTTGTACAAGGCAAGCACTGCCAGTACCAATCAACCTTCAGCTTGGAAAGACATATCTCAGCTTTTAGAAGGGGAGACGGTAAATGGATAAAGGCTGCAAAGGAAGAGATAAAAACCCATGCAAGACAAAAGAACATGGACACTTACAGAACTACCACCTGGAAGGAAAGCCATAGGTTGTAATGGACTTTACAAGTGAAGTCTAATGAAGATAGCACAGTGGAGGGATACAAATCAAGACTCATAGCCAAGGAATATTCTCAAAGATATGGAGTGGACTGTGATAAGACTTTTCTTTCAGTAGTCAAACATGCTACAATCGGTATTTTGCTGACAGTAGCCGTCACAAGGAAAATGCAAGTGAAACACTTTGATGTGACAACAGCATTTCTACATGGCGAGTTAACAGAAAACATCTACATGGAACCACCAGGATTCAAAGATGAACAATAACCAGACCTAGTATGCAAAAGTCAAAGGAGTATATGTGGGTTAAGTAAGCTGCCAGAGCATTAACCCTTTAAGTGCCAGCCTACCTGCAGCTTTTGTCACCCGCTGTTGCCAGACCATGTTTCACTATTTTGCGCTACACATGTTCAACTGTGATTTTTGAAAGGATTTCCAGGGATTTCCCAGGAAAATTATATATATATATTGTTTTTTTCAACAGAGTCTGGGCTTCAACAGGAAGTGTCTTGTTTGGCCTTTTTTTAGTGTATTCTCAATACTTTTTGGTGAAATATGTGCAAAAAAAAAAAAAAATCAATTTTTTGCAATTTGTAGTGTTTTTTGTAAAATGTAAGTTTGTCAATACAATTTTTGTTGCGTGCGAAACCCCAATTTCTCCCACTCACAGCGGTACCACATATGTATTTGTAGACACCATTTCCTGCCCAGGAGACTCCCCCAAACTGAAACAGATCTTTAGGAGATTTTCAGATAAAATACAACTGCGCTATGCGCTATGCCCACCTTGCAGTTTTTCCAGAAAACAACCCTTTACATTTAAAATACCGTCTACAAACTATATATTCTCTGTAAGTACACGCCTCAAGCTTTCTAGGTGTACCAAGCTTGTTTATGTGGGCTTAGTTTTCTGGAAGTAATCCCTCAATGTATTCTTTGGTTTTAGGTTTCCCTAAAAAAGAATAAAAAGAAAGTATCAAGCCACATTTTCCTAAAAAAAAACTATATGCAAACAAGAAAAAACAAGTAAAATCTCAAAAAGCAACATGCCCCGAACAGAACGATACCCAACATGCATAGGTACTGTCAAAGGAAGAGTTGGCAAACACCACAAAGTAAAGCGTGCGCATAACAGTAATTTTACTTGAAAATTTCAGCTCTGCAGACAAAGTGCGCACCTTGCAATTTTTCAACCAAAACACCCCTTTACATTTGGAATATCCCTGATTAACCATATATTCCCTGAAAGTACACATGTTGAGCTTTCTAAGATTACCCAGCTTGTTGTAGTAGGCTCTCCTTTCTGGAAGTAATCCCTCAAAGAATTCTTAGGTTGCACAGGGTTTCCCTAAAAAAATGAATAAAAAAACTGAATAAATAACATGTTTTCCTAAAATATAAATATGCAAACAAGAAAAAACAAGCTAAATCTGAAAGAGCAAGGTCCCCTGAGCAGAACAATATCCAACATGCATAGGTACTATTAACCCTTTAAATTGCCAGCCTACTTGAAGTTTTGTCACCCTCTGTTGACAGGTAATTTTTCCCCATTCTGCGCCATGTTTAACCGTGATTTTTGCTGGAATTTCCAGGAAAATTATAGATATATATTTTGCAGCAGAGTTTAGGCTTTAACATGAAATGTCTTGTTTGTAATTTTTCTATTTTTTTTTTATATTTTTGTGTAAAAAAACAAAAAAAGTAAATATTTTTTAGACAATTGTCTCCTTTATTTTAAATAAAACATTTACTTTATTAGAGAAAACCATATTGCATGTGAAAGCCCAATTTCTCCCGATTACAACGGTACCACATATGTATCGGTAGCCCCCCGGGGGGGTGGGGGCAATTATTTGGGGAATTTTAAGGTTTAAAAACCCTTAAAACTCCCCCAAAAAATGATATGGGGTCCCCCTTACCTGTCAAAACCAGCCCTGGACCAGCTATGGGTGCTTGTAGAACAGGGTGCAAGCAAAGCTGGCCCCCCCACCCTGCAGGCTACAAGCCCACATAGCCATGGCCCGGGCTCTTCTGCCCCCCTGGGCTTTGGGGAGGCAGGAAATTGGGGTGCCGGGGGTTAACGGCAAGTCACCCGCTAGCCGCAGGTGACTTGCCAGCCCCCAGCCTTGTGAACTGGTATAGGGATCTCATGGATCCCTTACCAGTTCACAAGAGGGTAAGTATAAAAAAAGCACACTGACACATAAGAAAAAAAATGACACTTTTTTTTTTTTTACTTTACTCACCTCCGATCCTCTGTCCCCCGGCGATCTGCGATGACAGCTGACAGTCTGCTTGGGTGTTTGGAGGAGAGAGCCTGGGGAGGGGGGGGGCGATCACAGCCCTCTCACCCTCACCATCTCTCTCCTCCAAGCACCCGAGCAGACTGATTCAGAGTCTCGGGTGCCGATATTAAAAAGCCGGCTGCTGGTGACATCACAATGATGTCACCTGGCCCCGCCCCCAGGGGCTAGCAGTCGCGATGCAGGAAGTGGGGGGGGAGGGCGATTTCTGCCCTCTCCTCCGCACGGAAGAGCCTGGGGGGGGCGACTGGAGGCCCCCCCAGTGAAGAGGAGACCCGTCGGAAGACAGCATGGCCACAGGTAAGTAAATATAATTTTTTAATACATTTTTTTTTTTACAGTTAGCAGCTGCTGCTGCCGGAGCGGGGGGGTGGCGCTATTCTGGGGGCTCTCCTGGAGCCATCCGAGCCCCCACGGGGGATTGGATGCCACCAAATTAAAGAGGAGACCCGGCCGGATCCAACGAGGGGTCAGGTGAGTATTTTTTTAGATTCTACGTGCTTGGCACTTAAGTGGAGTTGAAGCGAGAACGTAGAATCTATGTGCTTGGAACTGAAAGGGTTGCTAACACATGAGGACTTTCAGAGGAATAAAACAGACCCCTGTTTATAAAGAAATAAGAACTTGACAGACAGATGGATCTATGTGCTAATTTGTATGGGTGAACTCCTAGTTTGTTATGAGCTAGAAGGGGGTGATGCAGAAATACTGCAAACCCTAAGACAGCACTTTGAGACCAAAGATCTTCAAGAGCAGGGACTTCTTGAGTTACTTAATTGCCCTACAGAGGATATAACAGCAGATATCCTTACCAAGTCCATGACTGCTGAAAGGCACTTGAGGCTTATAAAGTAGATGGGTATAACAGACTAAGCCTCAGCTGTTGAAAAGGGTTGTTGAGGATACTGTGCAAAAGCTTCCAGCTAGTCTTTGAATTTGATCTGCATCTATATTGCTAGGTTAATGTAGTTTACATTTATGACAGTAGATGACGCTGTTACATATATGTGTGTGTAGTCTCCATTGTACATTCTCTGCTGCATGCTGTGTTTCCTTTACTTTGAGGTGATCTATATGCCTTATTTTTCCTGTATATGTTATCTACCATGTAAGGTGACCTTCTTTTACTGCACTCGTGCTCCAGTAAAGCCAGTTCCTGTTACTGGATCAGCAACACCCCCTACCACCACTAACCTTGGTCCGCTTTAATCTACTTTTGATTGGCAGACTTTAAGCTTCCAGGGTCTAATCCCCCACTCCTATACTTAATCGGTTGTTTGTACCAGTTATCTGAATGGTCACTGCAGGGGTGCATTACTGGAGGAGTACTGGGTTGCAAGCACAACCCACACATGAGCCATGGGATCAGCTAAGTGAGTATATATATTTTTTACAGTATGCTGGGGAGGGCAGTGATGGAGAGGATCACGCACACCCGTGTGCCAGTGTGCTTTGGGCCCATAGGATTGTAGTTATGCCACTGAATACAATACACTTAAAAATGATGGGCCTGATTAATCAAGCACTTTTTCCATACTATAATTGTTTATTCATTCATATTTTGCGTCACTAATTTGTATTGTTTTGGCATAGCTGGTCAAAAATGCTTGATAACTCAGGCCCTGTGTTCAAGAAACAATAGCCGAACCTCTTTTTAGGGTAACAAAAAAGGAAATCTGCTATTACCATTTTTATCTCGATTCATGCAAGTAATTTTTATTTCATAGTGCTATGTGAACAATGCACTAGAGATTCTGTATTTTGAGACTTCTGATAGTAAACCACGGACATTCTGTAGCCCAATTAACACTGAAGTAGCAGAGACTGACTGGACACTTTTTGGGATGCCATCATTTTTCAGTGATTGACAAACTAAAATTATAGTGATTCTTTATGATAGTGATCTAGTGTTGAAGTGGAAAAAGTAATCTGTTTTAGGTACCTGGGCTATTACATAATAAAGAATTTGTCATCATCCTAGCTTAAAAAAACACTTGGGCAATGTGATTAAAGTGGATCGAAACCCATTTTTTTCTGCAAATAGCTCAAACAAAGAGTTGACATCATTTTATAGGTATTGTTATTTTTTTTATAAGATTGTTATTAGGGATGAGCGAATCGATCCGGACGAACCCGGATTCGATCCGAATTTCAGGAAAAATTCGATTCGGATCGAATCCGAATTTCCCCGCGATTCGATCACTCGAAGTTTTCCTTTAACATCCATTCATTTACATTTACAGGCATTCTAAGATGGCGGACGGGACATGTCTGGACATGTATCCCGCGCCAGTGCAAGCTGGGGCAGTCACATGCAGCCTATCAGCAGCCAGCAAGCCCGGTGACGTCACACAGCGGTATTTAACGGCGGCCATCTTGCTTTTCCTCATTTCTCTATTGCATTCGTGAGAGACAGAACGCTGTGTAGCTGAGGGACAGACAGGGACAGGCTGGAGACAGGCAGGAGACAGACAGGAGACAGACAGAAAGTCAGCGAAAAACAGGGAAAGGAAGGGAAAATCGGAGGCTGTCAGTTTTTTTTTTTTTTTCATCCAGCCTGACAGGCTTTGTTAGCGTTTTCAGGCTGCTTATACTAACTGTGCATATATACTGAACTGATCTTAAGTCTGCTGTGAGGCATCCCATTCTGTGACTACAGCAGCCTCTGTTTAAGACCATATAAGCATTTGCTCTTATCATATTTGAAATTAGGCCTGATAAAGACACTTTTGCTGGGCAAAGCACTACTGGACCCTGCCAGGTGCACTCCTATTTGGGGCATCCCATTCTGTGACTACAGCAGCCTCTGTTTAAGACCATATAAGCATTTGCTCTTATCATATTTGAAATTAGGCCTGATAAAGACACTTTTGCTGGGCAAAGCACTACTGGACCCTGCCAGGTGCACTCCTATTTGGGGCATCCCATTCTGTGACTACAGCAGCCTCTGTTTAAGACCATATAAGCATTTGCTCTTATCATATTTGAAATTAGGCCTGATAAAGACACTTTTGCTGGGCAAAGCACTACTGGACCCTGCCAGGTGCACTCCTATTTGGGGCATCCCATTCTGTGACTACAGCAGCCTCTGTTTAAGACCATATAAGCATTTGCTCTTATCATATTTGAAATTAGGCCTGATAAAGACACTTTTGCTGGGCAAAGCACTACTGGACCCTGCCAGGTGCACTCCTATTTGGGGCATCCCATTCTGTGACTACAGCAGCCTCTGTTTAAGACCATATAAGCATTTGCTCTTATCATATTTGAAATTAGGCCTGATAAAGACACTTTTGCTGGGCAAAGCACTACTGGACCCTGCCAGGTGCACTCCTATTTGGGGCATCCCATTCTGTGACTACAGCAGCCTCTGTTTAAGACCATATAAGCATTTGCTCTTATCATATTTGAAATTAGGCCTGATAAAGACACTTTTGCTGGGCAAAGCACTACTGGACCCTGCCAGGTGCACTCCTATTTGGGGCATCCCATTCTGTGACTACAGCAGCCTCTGTTTAAGACCATATAAGCATTTGCTCTTATCATATTTGAAATTAGGCCTGATAAAGACACTTTTGCTGGGCAAAGCACTACTGGACCCTGCCAGGTGCACTCCTATTTGGGGCATCCCATTCTGTGACTACAGCAGCCTCTGTTTAAGACCATATAAGCATTTGCTCTTATCATATTTGAAATTAGGCCTGATAAAGACACTTTTGCTGGGCAAAGCACTACTGGACCCTGCCAGGTGCACTCCTATTTGGGGCATCCCATTCTGTGACTACAGCAGCCTCTGTTTAAGACCATATAAGCATTTGCTCTTATCATATTTGAAATTAGGCCTGATAAAGACACTTTTGCTGGGCAAAGCACTACTGGACCCTGCCAGGTGCACTCCTATTTGGGGCATCCCATTCTGTGACTACAGCAGCCTCTGTTTAAGACCATATAAGCATTTGCTCTTATCATATTTGAAATTAGGCCTGATAAAGACACTTTTGCTGGGCAAAGCACTACTGGACCCTGCCAGGTGCACTCCTATTTGGGGCATCCCATTCTGTGACTACAGCAGCCTCTGTTTAAGACCATATAAGCATTTGCTCTTATCATATTTGAAATTAGGCCTGATAAAGACACTTTTGCAGGGCAAAGCACTACTGGACCCTGCCAGGTGCACTCCTATTTGGGGCATCCCATTCTGTGACTACAGCAGCCTCTGTTTAAAACCATATAAGCATTTGCTCTTATCATATTTGAAATTAGGCCTGATAAAGACACTTTTGCTGGGCAAAGCACTACTGGACCCTGCCAGGTGCACTCCTATTTGGGGCATCCCATTCTGTGACTACAGCAGCCTCTGTTTAAGACCATATAAGCATTTGCTCTTATCATATTTGAAATTAGGCCTGATAAAGACACTTTTGCTGGGCAAAGCACTACTGGACCCTGCCAGGTGCACTCCTATTTGGGGCATCCCATTCTGTGACTACAGCAGCCTCTGTTTAAGACCATATAAGCATTTGCTCTTATCATATTTGAAATTAGGCCTGATAAAGACACTTTTGCTGGGCAAAGCACTACTGGACCCTGCCAGGTGCACTCCTATTTGGGGCATCCCATTCTGTGACTACAGCAGCCTCTGTTTAAGACCATATAAGCATTTGCTCTTATCATATTTGAAATTAGGCCTGATAAAGACACTTTTGCTGGGCAAAGCACTACTGGACCCTGCCAGGTGCACTCCTATTTGGGGCATCCCATTCTGTGACTACAGCAGCCTCTGTTTAAGACCATATAAGCATTTGCTCTTATCATATTTGAAATTAGGCCTGATAAAGACACTTTTGCTGGGCAAAGCACTACTGGACCCTGCCAGGTGCACTCCTATTTGGGGCATCCCATTCTGTGACTACAGCAGCCTCTGTTTAAGACCATATAAGCATTTGCTCTTATCATATTTGAAATTAGGCCTGATAAAGACACTTTTGCAGGGCAAAGCACTACTGGACCCTGCCAGGTGCACTCCTATTTGGGGCATCCCATTCTGTGACTACAGCAGCCTCTGTTTAAAACCATATAAGCATTTGCTCTTATCATATTTGAAATTAGGCCTGATAAAGACACTTTTGCTGGGCAAAGCACTACTGGACCCTGCCAGGTGCACTCCTATTTGGGGCATCCCATTCTGTGACTACAGCAGCCTCTGTTTAAGACCATATAAGCATTTGCTCTTATCATATTTGAAATTAGGCCTGATAAAGACACTATGGCTGGGCAAAGCACTACTGGACCCTGCCAGGTGCACTCCTATTTGGGGCATCCCATTCTGTGACTACAGCAGCCTCTGTTTAAGACCATATAAGCATTTGCTCTTATCATATTTGAAATTAGGCCTGATAAAGACACTTTTGCTGGGCAAAGCACTACTGGACCCTGCCAGGTGCACTCCTATTTGGGGCATCCCATTCTGTGACTACAGCAGCCTCTGTTTAAGACCATATAAGCATTTGCTCTTATCATATTTGAAATTAGGCCTGATAAAGACACTTTTGCTGGGCAAAGCACTACTGGACCCTGCCAGGTGCACTCCTATTTGGGGCATCCCATTCTGTGACTACAGCAGCCTCTGTTTAAGACCATATAAGCATTTGCTCTTATCATATTTGAAATTAGGCCTGATAAAGACACTT
The DNA here is from genome assembly GCA_027917425.1 of Gastrophryne carolinensis. Classification (NCBI taxonomy): domain Eukaryota; kingdom Metazoa; phylum Chordata; class Amphibia; order Anura; family Microhylidae; genus Gastrophryne; species Gastrophryne carolinensis. Next base: position 220,229,889 of record CM051239.1, on the reverse strand, counting down.
TTGCTGGGCAAAGCACTACTGGACCCTGCCAGGTGCACTCAAATTTGGGGCATCCCATTCTGTGACTACAGCAGCCTCTGTTTAAGACCATATAAGCATTTGCTCTTATCATATTTGAAATTAGGCCTGATAAAGACACTTTTGCTGGGCAAAGCACTACTGGACCCTGCCAGGTGCACTCCTATTTGGGGCATCCCATTCTGTGACTACAGCAGCCTCTGTTTAAGACCATATAAGCATTTGCTCTTATCATATTTGAAATTAGGCCTGATAAAGACACTTTTGCTGGGCAAAGCACTACTGGACCCTGCCAGGTGCACTCCTATTTGGGGCATCCCATTCTGTGACTACAGCAGCCTCTGTTTAAGACCATATAAGCATTTGCTCTTATCATATTTGCAATTAGGCCTGATAAAGACACTTTTGCTGGGCAAAGCACTACTGGACCCTGCCAGGTGCACTCCTATTTGGGGCATCCCATTCTGTGACTACAGCAGCCTCTGTTTAAGACCATATAAGCATTTGCTCTTATCATATTTGAAATTAGGCCTGATAAAGACACTTTTGCTGGGCAAAGCACTACTGGACCCTGCCAGGTGCACTCCTATTTGGGGCATCCCATTCTGTGACTACATCAGCCTCTGTTTAAGACCATATAAGCATTTGCTCTTATCATATTTGAAATTAGGCCTGATAAAGACACTTTTGCTGGGCAAAGCACTACTGGACCCTGCCAGGTGCACTCCTATTTGGGGCATCCCATTCTGTGACTACAGCAGCCTCTGTTTAAGACCATATAAGCATTTGCTCTTATCATATTTGAAATTAGGCCTGATAAAGACACTTTTGCTGGGCAAAGCACTACTGGACCCTGCCAGGTGCACTCCTATTTGGGGCATCCCATTCTGTGACTACAGCAGCCTCTGTTTAAGACCATATAAGCATTTGCTCTTATCATATTTGAAATTAGGCCTGATAAAGACACTTTTGCTGGGCAAAGCACTACTGGACCCTGCCAGGTGCACTCCTATTTGGGGCATCCCATTCTGTGACTACAGCAGCCTCTGTTTAAGACCATATAAGCATTTGCTCTTATCATATTTGAAATTAGGCCTGATAAAGACACTTTTGCTGGGCAAAGCACTACTGGACCCTGCCAGGTGCACTCCTATTTGGGGCATCCCATTCTGTGACTACAGCAGCCTCTGTTTAAGACCATATAAGCATTTGCTCTTATCATATTTGAAATTAGGCCTGATAAAGACACTTTTGCTGGGCAAAGCACTACTGGACCCTGCCAGGTGCACTCCTATTTGGGGCATCCCATTCTGTGACTACAGCAGCCTCTGTTTAAGACCATATAAGCATTTGCTCTTATCATATTTGAAATTAGGCCTGATAAAGACACTTTTGCTGGGCAAAGCACTACTGGACCCTGCCAGGTGCACTCCTATTTGGGGCATCCCATTCTGTGACTACAGCAGCCTCTGTTTAAGACCATATAAGCATTTGCTCTTATCATATTTGAAATTAGGCCTGATAAAGACACTTTTGCTGGGCAAAGCACTACTGGACCCTGCCAGGTGCACTCCTATTTGGGGCATCCCATTCTGTGACTACAGCAGCCTCTGTTTAAGACCATATAAGCATTTGCTCTTATCATATTTGAAATTAGGCCTGATAAAGACACTTTTGCTGGGCAAAGCACTACTGGACCCTGCCAGGTGCACTCCTATTTGGGGCATCCCATTCTGTGACTACAGCAGCCTCTGTTTAAGACCATATAAGCATTTGCTCTTATCATATTTGAAATTAGGCCTGATAAAGACACTTTTGCTGGGCAAAGCACTACTGGACCCTGCCAGGTGCACTCCTATTTGGGGCATCCCATTCTGTGACTACAGCAGCCTCTGTTTAAGACCATATAAGCATTTGCTCTTATCATATTTGAAATTAGGCCTGATAAAGACACTTTTGCTGGGCAAAGCACTACTGGACCCTGCCAGGTGCACTCCTATTTGGGGCATCCCATTCTGTGACTACAGCAGCCTCTGTTTAAGACCATATAAGCATTTGCTCTTATCATATTTGAAATTAGGCCTGATAAAGACACTTTTGCTGGGCAAAGCACTACTGGACCCTGCCAGGTGCACTCATATTTGGGGCATCCCATTCTGTGACTACAGCAGCCTCTGTTTAAGACCATATAAGCATTTGCTCTTATCATATTTGAAATTAGGCCTGATAAAGACACTTTTGCTGGGCAAAGCACTACTGGACCCTGCCAGGTGCACTCCTATTTGGGGCATCCCATTCTGTGACTACAGCAGCCTCTGTTTAAGACCATATAAGCATTTGCTCTTATCATATTTGAAATTAGGCCTGATAAAGACACTTTTGCTGGGCAAAGCACTACTGGACCCTGCCAGGTGCACTCCTATTTGGGGCATCCCATTCTGTGACTACAGCAGCCTCTGTTTAAGACCATATAAGCATTTGCTCTTATCATATTTGAAATTAGGCCTGATAAAGACACTTTTGCTGGGCAAAGCACTACTGGACCCTGCCAGGTGCACTCCTATTTGGGGCATCCCATTCTGTGACTACAGCAGCCTCTGTTTAAGACCATATAAGCATTTGCTCTTATCATATTTGAAATTAGGCCTGATAAAGACACTTTTGCTGGGCAAAGCACTACTGGACCCTGCCAGGTGCACTCCTATTTGGGGCATCCCATTCTGTGACTACAGCAGCCTCTGTTTAAGACCATATAAGCATTTGCTCTTATCATATTTGAAATTAGGCCTGATAAAGACACTTTTGCTGGGCAAAGCACTACTGGACCCTGCCAGGTGCACTCCTATTTGGGGCATCCCATTCTGTGACTACAGCAGCCTCTGTTTAAGACCATATAAGCATTTGCTCTTATCATATTTGAAATTAGGCCTGATAAAGACACTTTTGCTGGGCAAAGCACTACTGGACCCTGCCAGGTGCACTCCTATTTGGGGCATCCCATTCTGTGACTACAGCAGCCTCTGTTTAAGACCATATAAGCATTTGCTCTTATCATATTTGAAATTAGGCCTGATAAAGACACTTTTGCTGGGCAAAGCACTACTGGACCCTGCCAGGTGCACTCCTATTTGGGGCATCCCATTCTGTGACTACAGCAGCCTCTGTTTAAGACCATATAAGCATTTGCTCTTATCATATTTGAAATTAGGCCTGATAAAGACACTTTTGCTGGGCAAAGCACTACTGGACCCTGCCAGGTGCACTCCTATTTGGGGCATCCCATTCTGTGACTACAGCAGCCTCTGTTTAAGACCATATAAGCATTTGCTCTTATCATATTTGAAATTAGGCCTGATAAAGACACTTTTGCTGGGCAAAGCACTACTGGACCCTGCCAGGTGCACTCCTATTTGGGGCATCCCATTCTGTGACTACAGCAGCCTCTGTTTAAGACCATATAAGCATTTGCTCTTATCATATTTGAAATTAGGCCTGATAAAGACACTTTTGCTGGGCAAAGCACTACTGGACCCTGCCAGGTGCACTCCTATTTGGGGCATCCCATTCTGTGACTACAGCAGCCTCTGTTTAAGACCATATAAGCATTTGCTCTTATCATATTTGAAATTAGGCCTGATAAAGACACTTTTGCTGGGCAAAGCACTACTGGACCCTGCCAGGTGCACTCCTATTTGGGGCATCCCATTCTGTGACTACAGCAGCCTCTGTTTAAGACCATATAAGCATTTGCTCTTATCATATTTGAAATTAGGCCTGATAAAGACACTTTTGCTGGGCAAAGCACTACTGGACCCTGCCAGGTGCACTCCTATTTGGGGCATCCCATTCTGTGACTACAGCAGCCTCTGTTTAAGACCATATAAGCATTTGCTCTTATCATATTTGAAATTAGGCCTGATAAAGACACTTTTGCTGGGCAAAGCACTACTGGACCCTGCCAGGTGCACTCCTATTTGGGGCATCCCATTCTGTGACTACAGCAGCCTCTGTTTAAGACCATATAAGCATTTGCTCTTATCATATTTGAAATTAGGCCTGATAAAGACACTTTTGCTGGGCAAAGCACTACTGGACCCTGCCAGGTGCACTCCTATTTGGGGCATCCCATTCTGTGACTACAGCAGCCTCTGTTTAAGACCATATAAGCATTTGCTCTTATCATATTTGAAATTAGGCCTGATAAAGACACTTTTGCTGGGCAAAGCACA
>CM051239.1:220179442-220225442 GCA_027917425.1 Gastrophryne carolinensis | reverse complement strand
TCTTTAAAGTGATATTTGGGCTCCTGCTGCTGCTGCTGCCAACTCCAGGGTGTGATTCATCCAATTTTTGGGCTCCTGAGGCCAACCCCAGGGTCTGTTTAAAGTAATGTTTGGGCTCCTGCTGCTGCTACTGCCAACTTCTGCCAACTCCAGGGTGTGATTCATCCAATTTTTGGGCTCCTGAGGCCAACCCCAGGGTCTCTTTAAAGTAATGTTTGGGCTCCTGCTGCTGCCAACTCCAGGGTGTGATTCATCCAATTTTTGGGCTCCTGAGGCCAACCCCAGGGTCTCTTTAAAGTAATATTTGGGCTCCTGCTGCTGCTGCCAACTCCAGGGTGTGATTCATCCAATTTTTGGGCTACTGAAGCCAACTCCAGTGTCTCTTTAAAGTAATATTTGGGCTCCTGCTGCTGCTGCTGCTGCCAACTCCAGGGTGTGATTCATCCAATTTTTGGGCTCCTGAGGCCAACCCCAGGGTCTCTTTAAAGTAATGTTTGGGCTCCTGCTGCTGCCAACTCCAGGGTGTGATTCATCCAATTTTTGGGCTCCTGAGGCCAACCCCAGGGTCTCTTTAAAGTAATATTTGGGCTCCTGCTGCTGCTGCCAACTCCAGGGTGTGATTCATCCAATTTTTGGGCTACTGAAGCCAACTCCAGTGTCTCTTTAAAGTAATATTTGGGCTCCTGCTGCTGCTGCTGCCAACTCCAGGGTGTGATTCATCCAATTTTTGGGCTCCTGCTGCTGCTGCTGCTGCCAACTCCAGGGTGTGATTCATCCAATTTTTGGGCTCCTGAGGCCAACTCCAGTGTATATTTGGGCTCCTGCTGCTGCTGCTGCCAACTTTTGCCAACTCCAGGGTGTGATTCATCCAATTTTTGGGCTCCTGAAGCCAACTCCAGTGTATATTTGGGCTCCTGCTGCTGCTGCTGCTGCCAACTTCTGCCAACTCCAGGGTGTGATTCATCCAATTTTTGGGCTCCTGAGGCCAACTCCAGTGTATATTTGGGCTCCTGCTGCTGCTACTGTCAACTCCTGCCAACTCCAGGGTGTGATTCATCCAATTTTTGGGCTCCTGAGGCCAACTCCAGTGTATATTTGGGCTCCTGCTGCTGCTGCTGCCAACTTCTGCCAACTCCAGGGTGTGATTCATCCAATTTTTGGGCTCCTGAAGCCAACTCCAGTGTATATTTGGGCTCCTGCTGCTGCTACTGTCAACTCCTGCCAACTCCAGGGTGTGATTCATCCAATTTTTGGGCTCCTGAAGCCAACTCCAGTGTATATTTGGGCTCCTGCTGCTGCTGCTGCTGCCAACTTCTGCCAACTCCAGGGTGTGATTCATCCAATTTTTGGGCTCCTGAGGCCAACTCCAGTGTATATTTGGGCTCCTGCTGCTGCTGCTGCCAACTTCTGCCAACTCCAGGGTGTGATTCATCCAATTTTTGGGCTCCTGAAGCCAACTCCATTGTATATTTGGGCTCCTGCTGCTGCTACTGTCAACTCCTGCCAACTCCAGGGTGTGATTCATCCAATTTTTGGGCTCCTGAAGCCAACTCCAGTGTATATTTGGGCTCCTGCTGCTGCTACTGTCAACTCCTGCCAACTCCAGGGTGTGATTCATCCAATTTTTGGGCTCCTGAAGCCAACTCCAGTGTATATTTGGGCTCCTGCTGCTGCTGCTGCCAACTTCTGCCAACTCCAGGGTGTGATTCATCCAATTTTTGGGCTCCTGAAGCCAACTCCAGTGTATATTTGGGCTCCTGCTGCTGCTACTGTCAACTCCTGCCAACTCCAGGGTGTGATTCATCCAATTTTTGGGCTCCTAAAGCCAACTCCAGTGTATATTTGGGCTCCTGCCGCTGCTACTGTAAACTCCTGCCAACTCCAGGGTGTGATTCATCCAATTTTTGGGCTCCTGAAGCCAACTCCAGTGTATATTTGGGCTCCTGCTGCTGCTGCTGCCAACTTCTGCCAACTCCAGGGTGTGATTCATCCAATTTTTGGGCTCCTGAAGCCAACTCCAGTGTAAATTGGGCTCCTGCTGCTGCTACTGTCAACTCCTGCCAACTCCAGGGTGTGATTCATCCAATTTTTGGGCTCCTGAAGCCAACTCCAGTATATATTTGGGCTCCTGCTGCTGCTGCTGCCAACTTCTGCCAACTCCAGGGTGTGATTCATCCAATTTTTGGGCTCCTGAAGCCAACTCCAGTGTATATTTGGGCTCCTGCTGCTGCTGCTGCCAACTTCTGCCAACTCCAGGGTGTGATTCATCCAATTTTTGGGCTCCTGAAGCCAACTCCAGTGTATATTTGGGCTCCTGCTGCTGCTGCTGCCAACTTCTGCCAACTCCAGGGTGTGATTCATCCAATTTTTGGGCTCCTGAGGCCAACTCCAGTGTATATTTGGGCTCCTTCTGCCCCTCATAGTGATGCCACTTCAACTCTCTGCAATTGTGCCGCTCTGCGATTCTATTAGCGATGCCTCTGATCTGCATGTGATATTTCTTCAAAGTATTATTTAACTAACCCAGCACACATCCTGTGCGTGTTACAGCAAGGCTGAATGGTTTACAACCCTATTGAGGCTCTAGGAGGCTCAGAAATAGCCGTTTTTAATAGCGATTCATCGCGAATTTATTCGGGTCGAAACGATTTTTGTCGGAAAATTCGGCGAATCAGTCGAATCGAATTTTTCAAAAGTTCGCTCATCTCTAATTGTTATCATTATTAAAAACATTTAAAGAACGGGGGCCGGGTGTGGCTTTCCAAGCCCTTTTATGCGGCCCTCTGGCCGGTGGCAGATGGTAGCAGCTGGGTGGCTCCCCTTCTAGCTGGCCTGGTTACTCCTAGGTTCCTGACAATTAGAGCACATCTTTGTGCTTGTGTGTGGTTCTCCGCTGGTACATGGTTTTCCACTGTTGATTACAGTACCGCCTCTGATCCTGCCCCCAGACGTGGTGCTGTTGTGTGCCTTTTTAACATTCTGGTGGAAAAGAAAGTAGTGGCTGCTGCTGTTCTGTGTATATGTGCATATGTGTATTTTCTGCATCTGTCCTGAGAAAATAATTCTGTATTTAAGCATACATTGGGCCCTTTGAAGGCACCCAGAATGTGGATGTGGGACTCGGTGAAAATAAGTTTGACACCCCGGATTTAAAGCATTATACCGCATGTGGTAAAATTGTATGGTTATATAGGTAACAAAAAAATAAAAAAGGTCTGACCTACAGAACTCCTATTCTTGCTTATCACCTTTGCAGGCAAAGAATGCCTTCTTTCATTGGGCATAAAAGTATGCCAAGAATTTGTATCAGAAACATTGTATCATTTGTGACAGGTCATGAGTAAGGACCCTATGTCCAAAATGTGTTGACATCGGGACCTACTATTCTATGCCTTTTTACACTGCCTGGATTGTTTGGATGGTGTTTTAACTACAACTAAATAAAGATGGAACTTTTATGATTTTCAATGCTGGCTGGCTGGCTTTACTTTATTGTAGTTCCGCTGAATGCGAGGTGAGCACTCGGAGCCGAAGCTGCTTTTGTTTGTTTCCCACTGTGACAGAAATTCCTCCTCAGGTAGAGCTGCCAATCAATATCATTTGCACTGTAAAATTTGCCCACTTTGTCCCCAGCAGTGATGTTTTTATAGCTGTAGTGAGGAAACATAGACCAGAGCAGGAAAAAAACAGTGCTAATTATTTCAAGGAGAAAATAAAAATCATAAATATGCTGTACAGCGTAGAAATAAGGATGGTGCAAAGTGACGCTCATTGGTGCGGGGATGGATAATCGGCAATTGGGGCCAACTGGAGTGACAAAGGCCAGCCAATACCTAGTGCAACAATCAAAGCCAATTAGTTAGCATTTGTTGCGTTTGCAACAGCACCCCCATTACTGACACATTCCCTATCAATGTATAATTGATTTAACCCAATCATTTTCAAATGTATGTGTATGTTTACTAGAGATATTGTTAGCTGTTTGCCAGGGCAACTCAATGCTCCATTCCATAGTGACAGTGGGATTCACTGGCACTGATACTCACTACCAAACTGACTAATCCAAGACCAAAAATTATTATATGATTCTATATTCTATTCTATAAGAGAGTGCATTAACAAAAACCTTTTACATTATTACATTACATATTGTCAATCCTCCTCATTGTTGCATTTTGTGCCTTTAGTAAAAACACAATTTTAGTGCTTACAGTTGCAGCACTTTGGCTTTTAACCTATTTTAGCTCTATAACACTTAGGCCCTTATTTAACAAGGGATAGCGCCAGGTAGCGAATGGTGAGCGAACGGTAATGACGCTCACCACCACGAGAACGCCGGCACCCCTCCGCAATCACACATTTATCAAGCCGATCCTGCTTAGCGACTGACAGAGCGCCAGATAGCGAATCATTCATCATTATTCCAGCCTCACCCCTTGAACAGCGACAGGTATGACCTCTCGCTACCTGGCGGTCTCCAATGCATTTCAATGGAGCAATCTTTAAATATTCTTAATTAATTGCTATTAATGTTTTTTTTTTTTTTTTTTTAAATGTCAAAAATTCTGTGACCACTTCTGCAATGTTAGATATTTTTTTTAAGGTAAAAAAAAGAAAAAAAAAAATTTGTGCAGAATTGATATTACAGGTCTGATATTAATGTATTCATATTACAAAATGTTTGTAAAAGCATGTTTTTTTTTTCCAAAAATATGGTTGTTTGGGGGTTAAAAACTACTTTTAACCCATCGCCGCCAGCGCTCTGGGGTTTAAACAAGCATTTCACAGTGCGAGAATTTTTTGAGCGTGATTTGTTAATGAATATGCTGGGAGCCGTTCGCTATGGCCATTCGCTGTCATGCGCTCCCATACAGCGCGGAACCTGTCAAACAGCGACTCCTAACCCCGTATTCAACATTACCTCACACCGACTGAGTCGCTGTCAACAGCCGAACAACGGCCAAGCACAGCGAATACTAGCGGGCGCTGTGAAAATAACGCTACTGTGGCTACCTGGCGCTATTAATGAATCGGCCTCCCCGACAATAAACGCTTGAAGTCCCCCAATATAAAGTCCCTTAATGAAAAGTCCCCTCACTTATAAAACAACCAGAACTCGCTTTAAAACAATCTTGTTTTTAGCAAAGCAATACTTCCCTTTACCAGTGTCAGTCTCTCTCTGGTCAAGCAAACAACTCTCTCTGGTTAGGCAAACAGCCTGATTGGCTTCTATGAAGAGGTGAGTAGAAGCGTGAACAGAGGGGCAGCTGTAGATATCGTTTTTCTCAGTTTTGCAAAAGCATTTGACATTGTCTCCCATAGATGCTTTTTGTGGAAATGTAGTTCTTTAGGATTAGAAAATACAGTTTGTAACTGGACTGAAAACTGGCTGAAGGATTGTGTGCAGAGAGTTGTGGTTAATGATACCTAATCTGAATGGTTACCAGTTGTAAGCTGTGTACCCCAGAGTTCAGTGCTGGGTCCACTAATATTCAATTTGTTTATAAACTACATAGAAGATGGAATTAAAAGCACTGTCTCTATTTTTGCAGATGACACAAAGATATGTAGCACAGTGCAGTCTATTGAAGATGAGCAAAGGGGGCGGGAGTAGCTCCATCACATCCCTTTAGAACACTCCATAGGGAGAGATCCATGGTGGCTGAATTTTTCCCTGTGTGTGTTCATGGCAATTCAAACTGAGCAAAGGGGGTGGGAGTAGCTCCATCACTATTATTTATGAAAAATTATCATCATTATTATTCAGGGCCTGGGAACCAATTTACCGCCCAGTTTAACCCTCTCATCATCCAAGTATTAAGCACCAAACATGTCTAGCTATGTGGAAGACAGAGATTTGGTTGCACATATCTGCAGATACATGTGGAAGCCACACTACCCCGGCAAGGCACTCTGTGTTTAGTGTGGTCCCTACTCTTATTTTTGAGTCCCCAAAGTTGGGACATGCAATGCAGCCAGAGCTACTCACCTGGGAAGCTGCCAGCCTCCCTTTAGAACACTCCAAAGGGAGAGATCCATGGTGGCTGAATCCCTCCCTGTGTGTGTTCATGGCAATTCAAACTGAGCAAAGGGGGTGGGAGTAGCTCCATCACTATTATTTATACAAATTATCATCATCTCCCCTTTGCTCAGTCTATTGAAGATGTTTACAAGCTTCAAGCTGACTTGGACACTTTGAGTGTCTGCCGCCTCTGGAGGCTTAATTAACCCTTATGTCCCATCAATCAACAGGTATAAAAGGCTTCCAGCAGTAGCAGGAGAAAAGAAACCAAGTATTAAAAATTAAAAAAATTTAAATATTTTTTCTGGTGTGTCATTTTTCACATTTAACACTTTGTGAATTGGTAAGGGATCCATGAGACTCCTATACCAGTTCACAAGGCTCGGGGTCAGGCAAGTCACCTGTGGCTAGCAGGTGACTTGCCATTAACCCCCAGCCCCCCCATTACCTGCCTACCCAAAGCCAGGGGGGGCAAAGGCGCCTGGGGCCACAGCGGCTATGTGAGCTTGTAGCCTCCAGGGCTACGGAGGCCGGCATCCGCGCCCTGTTCTACATGCCCTGGATAACTGGTCCTGGGGCTGGTTATGCTGGGAAGGGGGGACCCCATGCCATTTTGAAAAAAAAATTTCAGGGTTACGCAATGTTACGCACATGCATTACTTTGGGGAGTTTTCCAACCCTACCTTTGACAGTATCTATGCATCTTGGGTATTGTTCTGTTCAGGAGACTTTGCTTTTTCAGATTTAATTAGTTTTTCTTGTTTTTTATATTGTTTCTCTTAGGAAAATGTGGCTTTGATTCTGCTTATTCATTCTTTTTTTAGGGAAGCCCTGTGCAAAGAATTAATTGCATTACTTCTAGAAAACTGTGCCCACATCAACAAGCCTGGTACACCTAAAAAGCTTGAGGTGTGTACTTCCAGAGAATATATATAGTTTGTGGGGGGATTTCAAATGTAAAGGGTTGTTTTTCTTGTAAAACAACAAGGTGTGCATAGCAGTTCTATTTTATCTGAAAATCTCCTAAAGCACTGTTTCAGTTTGGGGGAGTCTCCTGGTCAGGAAAGGGTGTCTAACAATACATATGTGGTACCATTGTAACTGGAAGAAATGGGGCTTTTACATGCATTATGATTTTATTAAAAAATTTACACTTTTTTATTACAAAAAATCTACAAAAATTTAAAAAAATCTTTTTTTTATTTGTTTGCACATATTTCACCCAAAAATATTGAGAATATACTAAAACAAGGCCAAACAAGACATTCCCCTCGATTCAAAATGCAAAAGTTAATTGATTTCGGATCGGGAATCGTAAGTTTGGGTGGGTGTTTGTCATTTTTTCCTTTTTTTTTGGCCATTTCGTATTCGCACGATCGTTCGCGCATAGACGTATATGTTCATACGCATTTCATACACATTTCGGACGTCAATTGGATATTTTGCGTTAGTTTGTGTCTTTTTCCTGTCCAAATCGTATTTTTTGCGTTCGATCCTATTTTTTACGTGATTGACATGGGCTTGCGACCAATTCAGAGAGCTGATTGCTAATTGTTTTGAAGGCCAGTAAATAGCTGCTTTGCGAAACGTTTGCCGGCAGCTATTTGGCGTCGGGAGTAGGATGGAGAGGAGCGAGTTTGTGGCACATCTTATGCTTTTTGGCATCGATTTGATCCGGATGTCTGAGAGCAGATTGCCCCTGCGTCGTCGCATGAACATCGATAGCATGAATGATGTTGAGCTGTTCGAGCTGACCAGGCTTAATCGCGCTTCCCTCCATAAATTGTATAGTGAGCTGCGGCCATGGTTAGCCCGCACCACAAGGAAGGGGCAATCAATTTCATGTATGGCCAAGATGCTTGGCTGCCTGCAATTTTTGGCGAACGGCTCGTTCCAGAGGCTGGGTGCCCTCTCCGTGGGGATCTCACAGCCTATGCTGAGCCACGCACTATCCAAATTTTTGGAAGGCATGGCTGCCATAACTCCCAAATATATTTTTTTTCCTGATGATATGGCAGCCAGAAACGCCATTAAGCTTGGTTTTTATAATCTCGCCGACATGCCCAACGTCATTGGTGCTGTTGACTGCACACATGTGGCACTCGTACCTAGGGCATCCGACGAGTATATATATAGGTAGATATTTTTTTTTTTTTTTTTTGGTTATTATGGGGCCCAACGTGTAATGTAACCTGTTTTACTTTGCGGCAGCATATTTTTTTTTTTGGCTTTTGTGTACATGCCTTATTTTGGATTATTTTGGATTTTCATTTGTTGTTTGAAATTGTGTGCAGACATGTTTTTTGTTTCAAATTTGTTTTGCCCTTATCACTTACCCATTTTTTTTTTGTTTTCTGGCTTAAGGAATCGAAAAATGGGACACTCCCTTAATGTCCAGGCAGTGGTGGGGCCGGACATGCGTTTCATGAGTGTTCTTGCCGGCTACCCAGGATCGTCGCACGATTCATATATCCTGAGACGATCTGGTTTGTTTAGGCGATTTGAGGTGAATTTTCGGGTGCATGGCTGCTTGGTAAGTGTGTCCTATTTTTGTGTATAGATATTTCATAGGAATCTGTTATTTTTTGCTAGTTTAGCTTTTGAATTTTTTGCCTAAACATGAACCAACATTTTGCAAGTGTTTTTTTTTTTTGTTTTTTGTGAAAAAACAAACAAGCGTTTGGCTCACGTTGTCCTTCATAATTTTGTAACTTTGGTTAGGATGTCTGTTACTTCCATGTCTAAAAATCTATTGGGTAGCAGATTGTACAGAAGTATCTGATAGTTTATGGTCCTTTTGTAGTATTGGTCTGTAAATGACAAAGTGGACTTAAACTGCATACAGTGCATTCTTTATATAAATGTTGGGGGCCCCTCAGCAGCATCCTAATTGTAACATTTCCTAAACCATAAAAACAACCATATTTCGAAATACCCTTGTCCGAGCAGATGTGTTATCATTCTTTTGTTCATTTAAGCTGCATTTTTAGTTATGTACTACATTTGTGCCAATAGTGATTTTTATAATGTGCCCTGGGTGTTTTTTTTTGGGCTTTAGCTTACATCATTTTGATATATGTCAAATTGTTTGTGTTTGTTGCCTTGAAATTTTTTAATTTTTTGCTTTTAATTGTCTTGTTAAGGTGACTCAGGTTACCCACTTCTCCCCTGGCTCATGACGCCTGTGCTGCGGCCCCAGGATGCCTCTCAGGAAGCCTACAACCGTGCGCACCGCAAGACCAGGGCTGTTGTTGAGAGGGCATTTGGACTGTTGAAGACCCGTTTTAGGTGTTTGGACCATACCGGGGGCGCCCTGCAATATGATCCTAAAAAGGTTATAGACATCATAATGGCATGTGCTGTTCTGCATAATTTTGCTATTAAAGAACGTGTCCCCCGTTATGTGGATGTTCTGCCCTCTACAGCCATAGAAGATGATGCTGAGAATTATGTTGGCCCACCCAGTGAGTCGGGTCAATCAGTGCGATCCAATTTGATATTGCAGCATTTTAGTTAAAGCCTTGTTGTTGTTCTTTTCGATTCTGTGTGTGTATTTGCCTTTTTTTTCTTTTATTTTTTATGCCGTAATTTGGCATTACCTTCAAATAAAATATTTTGGCCTTAATTGTTGGCTAATGTGTTTCCTGGTGTTTCCTTAGATTGATATTTACATTTTTACACCTCTTAAACAAAAATGTATCTGCTTTAGCCCAAGGTGATGTCAAATGTGTTTCAAATAAAAACGCAACAAGTATTGTAACTGTGTAAATTTTTTACTTTTGGGACTTGGAATGGTTGTGCATAACATAAAACATGGCCGCAGGGGCACGTGCCTTTGTGGGCCTTTTTGGAGAAATGGAGGGTCCACTGTCCCTTGGTGGGGCCGAGCTGCTACTTGCCTTTTTTGTTCGTAGCTTCTTTTGGGCTTGCTGGGACCTGGTTGTTGGGCCCTCAGAGGTCTTGCTTTGCTTGCCGCATTTTGGTGCTGGCTTTTTTGGTGCCATTTTCTCAAAAATGTCAAAGAGAATGAGCTTTGGGTGCAGGGACCTTTAAATAAGGCGCCCAGCATCTGACGCCTATGCGCACGCCTACGCGATCGTACGGACGTACGTTCGTGCGGAACCAGGAAACCGCAGGGGTTTCACTTATCTGCTGCCTTGAAGAAGCATAAAGATGGCGCCCACTATCTTCACCCGTCAACAAGAAGAGATCCTCATGCCGGTAAATGCCTTGCTCTGCCTTTTAAGCTCATACTGACTGATGCACTACATGTAAATGATGCGCTTGGAACAAGTTTTGAGGATCTTAATGTTTTATAACAGGGGTCCTCACACTTCATCCTCAAGGGCCGAGACAGGCCACGTTTTTCAGCTCTCTATGCTGATGTAATAATTAGGGCTATTGCTCTGGCTTAGCACCAGTTAATTTACCTGTGGAGTAGCGTGGAGAGCTGAAAAACCTGGCCTGTATCGGCCCTTGAGGCGGATGTTTGAGGACCACTGTTTTGCTAAGACATAAAAACACAACGACAAGCCACACACGTGCACAAAAACTCAGAAACCGGACCTTCAGCGTGATTTAATGAAAACCACTAAAACATAAAAAACGAGTACACAGCATATCAAATTCAAATATTGGACATTTTAAGCCACTAACGTATTATTCTTGCCTCCACTGGCCTGCAACTCTGTTCAAGAATTTAGGATATGCGCGCAGCCATCTTGACTCAGAAGCATCACACTTACTGAGGAGAGGTGAGTGGGATAAGGTACAGGGGGGTGGGTTATAGCTGTGCTTTGCTCAGACACAGCAGAGCTGTGGTCATGGAAAGGTCAGCAGTCCAAGAATGCAGAGCAGCACACACACTTCCAGTTTGCATGCACTTCCTGTTTGCAGGCTGCCTGCAAAGATGGCAGCTTACATAAGCCGCCATCTTGGATGTTAAAACCATCATAACATGCCATAGATGCAGGTGGGATGATTTGTAATTTTGGCAATCTGTATGTACAGGGTGTGTGAAACATATAACATAGACTCTGATTCAGAGTGAACGTCCGCTTTAAGGCACAACCCAAAAATGGCTTTCACTCTAAATGTGTGTGTTAATGACATTAAATTCGAACCTTCTGATGCAACACATATGCCTCTGTGTGTAAAAGTAAAAGCTCTGTGTACATTATGTTTTTCAGATCATGCTTCAGCGCCGGTATGACTTCGCGCCCAATTTTTGTGAAAAAAGGGACATCGCCCGGGAGATCATCGCTGAAATACACCGTGTGACCAATACCACCTTCACTCACACACAGATAATGCAGCATTGGTCGGACCTGAAACGGCTGCACATGTACCGGGTGCGGAGGTTTTTTCGGGATCCATTTCCCAAGTAAGTACAAAGCTATTGCATGGCATATGTTCCAAATTTATAAGTTATGCCTTTATTTATAATGACTTTTCTTTGTTAGTGTTGGAAATGGATTTCAGAATTCGCCGCACCCGGAGGCGCACAGGCCGACCAGTGCTGCATGATTCTGCATCTGTGAGTGAAGGTGGTGGATCTCCCGGCGACGGACCTACCCCTCCTCTGTTGGTTCTTCAGAACAACCCCTGGACCTTACTACAGAGGAGGGGCGCAACCGCGTGGGCGCGGAGTCATACCCTGCCAGGCATGGGGAAGGCTCTGGTATGTCACTCTTCATGTATATGCACAAAGATATACATGCAAGTAAAAAAACTAAGTGCTCCTTTATTCTGTATTTCTAGATGCTTCGGGAGCGGGTGAGGTAGTGGAGGAGGAGGCAGCAGAGATGCTTGAAGATGATCCTGGCGAAGGTGAGTGATGTCAGCCAGACTGGGAGCCAGATATTTGGGGAATAGTGACTCTGTCCAACAAATAACCAAATTTCACATGTTTCTCCAGGGACTTCTTCACAGCATAGCCAGGACCAAGGGCATCCTGTTGGCCCCAACCAGCCATCTGTCGGCCACCAACCAAGTAAGTAGCCATGCCATTAGTCAGAATTATGTGTTTTTTGCTAATAACACACACATAAATAAAGGCGTAGCCAATGTATAGTTAACACTTTCATGTGGGCACTTTGTTAGCTTAAAGCGGACCATAACTCGTATTAAGAGCCTAGCTAATAAGTATCCCACACACTGTACATACAGATTGCGAACATTCTAAAACAGCCTACCTGCATCTACTGCATGTTAGGAGCCTTTAAACATACAAGATGGCGGCATAGGGAATGCGCCATATTTACAGGCAGCATGGCATCCAGATTTGGCGAAGTAATGTGCTGCCATGCATTGTGGGACTGCTGACCTTTCCCTGAACCCAGCTATGCTCTGTATTACCAAAGCACAACTGTAACCTGCTCCCCTGTACTTTATCCCACTCTCCTCTCCTCATTAAGTGTTATGCTTCTGAGTCCAGATGGCGGCGCAGTAATAAAAAATGCACCAAAATGTACTTTTATATGGTGCCGAATCATTTGTAAAGAGTTTTTGCTTTTCATTACATCATGTTGAAGGTCTGGTTTAAGGAGTTTCAATACTTACCTGTGGGAAATGCATTTCCTTTATTCCTTTGAAGAATGACATATGTCATGCATTTACATGTATTTGATTAACCAAAAATCTATTCCCAGCATACAAACCGGTCTGGTACTACTATTTATGTTTATTTCTCTATTGGTTACAGGGATGAGCCCACAAACAGTGGAAGAAAAAAAAAAAAGAATCCAGGAGTTGGTGGCCGAGCTGATGGCCATACAGGCGACGTTGGGGCCAACTGAAGAAGAAGAGGAGGAGGATTAGTGCCCTTGGTCCTGGCTAATTTTTGTACATAGTTTTTAAAATTTTAACAGAAATGTTTTAAAAGTTAAATCATAAAAAAAAATTTAAGACCCCAAAATTTTTTAAAAATAAATACTATTTTAATGCTTAAGAAATGTGTCATTTCTAATATGCGCAAAAAAATACATTTCCACAAACACGAAAATGCATGCTTATAAACATATAGACATATGTACATTAAGTGGTTTGGGTAAGTTTTATGTTCGAGAAAATGAAGAAGAATGCAAGCGCTAAGGGGTTTGGGTAAGTTTTAGGCTCGTGAAAATGAAGAAGAATGCAACCGCTAAGGGGTTTGGGTAAGTTTTAGGGTCCGAGAAATGAAGAAGAATGCAAGCGCTAAGGGGTTTGGGTAAGTTTTAGGGTCCGAGAAATGAAGAAGAATGCAAGCGCTAAGGGGTTTGGGTAAGTTTTAGGCTCGTGAAAATGAAGAAGAATGCAACCGCTAAGGGTTTTGGGTAAGTTTTAGGGTCCGAGAAATGAAGAAGAATGCAAGCGCTAAGGGGTTTGGGTAAGTTTTAGGGTGCGAGAAATGAAGAAGAATGCAAGCGCTAAGGGGTTTGGGTAAGTTTTAGGGTCCGAGAAATGAAGAAGAATGCAAGCGCTAAGGGGTTTGGGTAAGTTTTAGGCTCGTGAAAATGAAGAAGAATGCAAGCGCTAAGGGGTTTGGGTAAGTTTTAGGGTCCGAGAAATGATGAAGAATGCAAGCGCTAAGGGGTTTGGGTAAGTTTTATGCTCGTGAAAATGAATAAGAATGCAACCGCTAAGGAGTTTGGGTAAGTTTTAGTGTCCGAGAAATGAAAAAGAATGCAAGCGCTAAGGGGTTTGGGTAAGTTTTAGGGTTCATAAAGGTAAGTGTTAGACTGGCGCTAAGTAGTTGGGGTGAGATTGGTAGTGTCAGATAGGGCCCACATTGGTTTGGGGAGTGTAGCTTGGATCGCGCATGCGCAAGACCTTATATATATACGAACGAACGAATATAAGAGGCCAAAATCCATTGAAAACCAGAGGCAAACGCAATTAATTGGAAGAGGTGGACGATGGAAGAGGGGAAAAAAACAGGCTGCCGCCGCAACAAGTGATCACATCAACCTGTAATTTACGATAGACAAATGACTGAGCCAAGTTCGGAAGATAACATATGAACGGACGGGCATTTTACGATAGGAAACGGATTAGCTTATAGAATCACTCACAAGTTCATACGAGTGCACGAGCGTTCGGAAAAAAATAGGATGATCGGCAACAAAATCAAAGCTGTAACATGTTTCTTTGAATCGACCCTAATATTTAAAAACGGTCTGGCAAAAGAAGGTGAAAAATCTTCCAGGTAGGTTGGCAGTTAAAGGGTTAAGACATCTCCCAGAAAACAAGCTTAAAAACATCCTTGCCATGTCTTTCCATAAAGTCTTCAGTGTTTGTTAAACCCACCTTAACATATATAGCTCCCTCTGCTTTTCTAAGTATGCAACAGCAATATCCTTTGATGTCCTTATCAGCCAGTGTGCTATGCGATACAGAAGATGACAAAAGCAATGAACATTATAACAACAGAGATCAAAGGCATCACCCCACTCTGCTTCCAGGATGTCTCACTGTAAGTAAAACCAGAGACCGGCCAGAGACCGACGTCTTACACACACACACACACCCAAATAATGCAGCACTGGTCGTATATCAAAAGATGAACATGGCCCCGGGTGCGCCGGTTCTTCAGGCAGCACTTCCCAGGTAAGTGATTGCTCCATAGAGATGCTGACCACGCAAGCCACCCAGAGAAGAGGGGTCTGACCAGAGATGCCAGAAAGACAGGGTGTGAATGTAAGACATTGCCCCCCACCCATGCAAACGTCCTCATCCTCTTCAGCCTCACCCCAACCACCACTGGAGCCCGCTGAAGAAGAGGAGGT
This sequence comes from Gastrophryne carolinensis, assembly GCA_027917425.1. Classification (NCBI taxonomy): domain Eukaryota; kingdom Metazoa; phylum Chordata; class Amphibia; order Anura; family Microhylidae; genus Gastrophryne; species Gastrophryne carolinensis. The sequence continues at coordinate 220,210,655 of CM051239.1, read as the reverse complement.
CCTGGCTTGCAGTCCCACCAATCGTAAAAGAACAGTCAGGTAGGACAATAGAGACAAACCACACTGTTGAAAGAAAAGAACTACCAAATGAAATGTCTGCTAAAGGCTGGTGTTTTGTACATTCCTTTTCCTACAGACTCGTTGGAACCCGGGGAGTATGAGGCTATGCGGCCACCCGAGGATGGACGCACATAAGACTCAGGTGGGTGCTAACAAACACAAGCTGAACACTACACAAACAGAACACAAATCACACATGTTCCGGGTTTTAACATCTGTTTGCATGTCATTACAGACCCAGATGAAGCGATGGCGCCAAGGAGGATGGTTGCCCCATAAAAGGCCAACAGCCAGTATTGTGGTAAGTAGTGAGTATTTGAGGGGCCTTGATCAGGGAGAACTGCCACACACGTGTTAGAGCAGATGTTGAGATGCATTTCTTTTGTCTTACAGGTGCCATGGAGAGAAGTGTTAACATTTTATGCACACAAAAAGACGTTTTATATATTTCAATTAAAAAAACACCAAAAAAGAATGTTTATTCAAATAAAAACAACACTTTTTTAAAAACAAATATACTCTGTGGGGCTTTATTATACAAACAAGCTTAAGGCAGGGTGCAGCAGGTCAAGCTGGGGTAGGGGAGAGTATGGAAAAGAGGAGGTGGAAGAACACAGAAGAAGGTGAGTGACAGTGCGGGGATGCAGATGACATGGGATGCCCCTCCAGGAACCAGGAAAAACAGGACAAAAAAGGTGAGTATCAGTACAGTCATGCACACGACATTGGATGCCCCTCCAGGAACCATGAAAAACATGAAAAACAGGATGAAGAATGTGAGTGTCAGTGCAGACATCCAAAATACATGGGATACTCCTCAAGGAACCAACAGAGAAAGAGGGCCACACTACAGGGATGCACACTAACAATCTGATGCACCTCAGGGGGGGCAGCAAAGGTTTGTAAGAAAATAACACTGCCTGTGTAGGCCGGTATGCCAGTGACATTGCCACAGAATACCGAAATATAAAAATGCCCCATTACTGGCACGGCGGGCTCCAGGTTTATGTAGGCCCTTGGGTGGCATGGCCTCAGTGGGGGCATTTGCGGTGGAGAGTCACGAGTCAGGGGTGTATAGATTTCATGGCCAAAACTAAGAAGGGCTACTTTCCCTCTACCCCCCTATTGGAGCTGTTTTTAGTTTAGCATCACATGCATTGGCAGAGTATTGAGGAAGAGGGATGGACAAAACAGGAAGGGCAGGAATGGATATATGGAGAGATAGCTGGGGGGAGGAGGGATGGATGAGCAAAATGAAAAGGACAGGAATGGCTGGGTAGCGCTGGTGGTGGTGGGGGGGGGGGTAGACGGGCAAAGCTGGAAGAAAGATGGATAGACTGGCAGAGTTTGAAGGAAGAGGGGTAGATGGGCAAAGATGGGTGGACAGGGATGGAGAGGTGTAGAGCTGAGGGTAGAGGGGTGGATGGGACAGAACTGAGGGGACAGGGCTGTGCATTTTTTTATTACAAGAAAACACTACAAATTGTAAAAAAATGAGAATACACTATTGAGAAAACACTTAAAAATGACAAACAAGACACTCAGGCTGAAAAAAAAAACAATATATGATTTTCCTGGGAAATCCCTTCAAAAATCACAGTTGAACATGTGTAAATCAAAATAGTGAAAAATGGTCCGGGAAAAGACAAAAACTCTAGGTAGGCTGGCAGTTCAAGGGCTAAATTATTGACCATGTTATTCCTTCTGTAAAATTCTGTATTATTAAAAAAATCACGTTGGCTAATGAGAGGAGGGATCTTATACACCCAAACTGAATAAACACCCACCAAGCTTGTGGGGTTTTCTTTTCCTGGTAGGAATAAAATCAGAATAAAAATAGTTTTAGTGTATCAGGGATGAGAATTTCTCTACCTTTCATTAAAATAAAAACAACAAGCCTGCCAGGATATTTCTTGATGGGCAAGTGTATAAGTGGCCTCTCCTCCCACCATCCAGCATATTCAGATGGATTATTTTTTTGTTGCAATAGTGCTACTTTAAGGTTATTGCTAGGTGCTATTTATGATTGATTCCTTGTGTTTTGCTATTAAAGCTATATAACAATGTTGTCATTGCAACACGGCAGCCCTGATTGCCTGAAGCCCTATATAATAAGTACCATAATGATTTAAACTCTAAAATTAGTATATACAGGTAAAACTTAAACCGGACCTTTATCCTGAATTAGAGCCTATGTTATATGTTTCCCCCACCCTGTACATACAGATTGTCCACACTAAAAATCATCCTACCTGCATCTACTGCATTTTATGGGCCTTTAAACATCCAAGTTGGTGGCCCATGGAGTCTCAGGCTGCCTGCAAACAGGAAGTGTCTTCTGACGCTCTGCATTCTGGGATTGCTGTCCTTTTCCTGAACCCAGCCTTGCTCTGTCTGTGCAAAGCACAGCTATAACCCACCCCTTGTACGTTTGCCTCCTCTCCCCTCCTCAGTATGTGATGCTTCTGAGACAAGATGGCGGTGCGCGTATCCTAGAGTCCGGAAGAATAGCAGCCCAGTGGGGGAAAGAATAAAAAGTAAGTAAAAACGTAACATTTTAATTTTAGATGCTGGGGAATAGTTTTTTAAGAGTTTGGGCTTTTTATTAAATGAGGCTAAATGTCCGGTTTAACAATTTTATACAACTACTGCTGCAAATAAGAGTTTTTGCAGTGATTTAATAAATGACTTCAGAGATGTTGGTGCAACAACAATATGTCACACTGCGATAAAATGAAAAAGGTTGTCACCCTGTCTGATTAGCTTTGACGATGACCAGCGGGTGCCTGCTGCAAAGCTCATATTTTAGCCTTTGCTTTTATCAAGCCTTTCCTGCAACTTAAGGATTACACAAAATGGGAAAAAGACTAAAACAATCTGACATAATTCAACAATATGTTAATAGGCATATGTTAGATGCTGCTTCTGGGACTGTCTGTTTAAAACCAGCCCAAGATGGGACCCCCCGACGTCAGTCCCATGCTCACTCCATACACTGCAATAAAGCTATGGCATGTCCCCTATGTAGAAAGCTCTGGGAGTGCACATAGACACTGGTGATTTCATGACCTGGTACATTTCCACCTGGAACTAGACACAGAAGCTGCAGGGGAATATTAATTTTGTTTCTAAACTGGACAGTCCCTTTAAAATTAATATGATTTGCACAAGATCATTATCCACAGAACAGCAACTAGTCTATGGGAATGCGAGTAAAAAGCAATACATTGTGTGTGTTGCGTTTTAAATTGAAAATTACCTGTGTTGAAGTGTGCACGCGCGCAGGTTTGCAGATGGCAGCAGATACCCCGTCTCAAAACCTCCCAGTGTTTTCTTTTCAAGTCGGACCACGGCAATATAAGATAAGGGGTCAACTTTAGCAACCCTAAGAAGGGGAAAACAACAAACTTTTACAGCAGAATAAGCGGCACACAGCAGGGCCGCAGCAAGCACCATCTTGCTGTTATTCTCAGCTGAGGTGGAGAACGCTTACTGCTACACTCATAGCTCCAGCAGCAGCGATTTATATTTACTCTGAGTTGAGAAAAATATTAGTGATCCCCTCAATAATGGAAATAGCATACTTGAATTATATTACAGCTTAGTACCATACAGCCATATAACCTGACTTTTCCTCAAAAGACAGTAATAAGTGTGAAAGAATAACATGCTATTTATTCATGTTTAACCCTTTGACTGCCAGCCATGTAAAATGTATATGGCTGCCTCCACTTAAATTCTATGTACCTGACTGTTTTCCCTGCTTGTGGCACCCCAAAAGAACACTCACCTGGGAGTGCACAGGCAAGTGGACCGAGGATGGCTGCATAGAGACAAGTGCCCCGGGGCAGGCTGTGGAAGCAGAGCCTTGGAGGGTAGTGATTTCTCACTGGAGAGGGTCTATTGCCCTGACCCCCCAAAGTGAACGTCGGAGATCTTTAGGAGGGGTTGGTGGTGCCCCGGCACATGTGGGGGGGGAGCTGAGCTAGCAGCATCACAATCTATGCGTGCGGGCCGTGGCTCTGCTTCCACGGCCTGCCCCGGCCCCGTTCTGCCTCAGGACAAGGCGAATGCACTTCGGGGAGGCTGGGGCATCTCTGTAGGAGCCCCCCAATAGCTCAAAAAGCCTAGGAGAGAGGAACACCAGAGCAGCAATCTGAGCACTTAAAGGGCTGGAATGGCGCCTTCACTGAATTAGCTCCCGACCTTTGAAGTAGAGGAGCTTTTTGATGGGTCACAAAGGTATTCGACGATTAAGGGGAAACCGTTGACTGGTCAGCGGGAGAGGAGAGATTCTTGCAGATCTTCTTTGTGGTGCACTTCACAGGCGCAGCAGAGTTAATACCTATGGGGCTATACAATTCTTGGGGAGCTCTGTGGGCCCTCCAATTCATTCAATTGCTTTTCCCAGCTTTCAAAGCCAGTCACTTAGCAGTCGGAGCTAAGCTGAGATACCTAAGCTATGGCCGAATCCGCTATCCTCCAAAGTGACTCTCGAAGCATGTCGGACCTGTTGCCAGAAGTCTGGATAAGGATGTATGAGTCACTCCATGGCTCACCAGCCAAACCTCTTCCCCCAACCTTTGATGGGTATAAAGCAATGCTGGAAACAGTGTTGGAGACATGGGCCCAAAACTTCACGCTGCAAATTGCCAACAAGCTATCTGCAGAAATTAAAGAGCAGGGCCGGAGAGTAGGGGAGCTGGAGCAACAGTCCTCAGTTCAGGTGGCGCACTTGTCCTCATTGGGAGCATACCTGGAAATGCTTTGGGATGAAAACCTCATCCACAAGTTAGAGGAAGTAGAGAACAAATCTTGGTGGTCTAACATCAGGATAAGGGGGATACCTGAGATTTGCAATCTACCGTTATGACCCTGTTTCAGGAGCTCATCCTGTCCATTCCTATCGAGAGAGCATTGCAGAAAAAAGGGTGGATGGGCTCACGGGAAACTGCACTTCTATCGCACCAAAGAACAGTTTATGGTGGCTGCGAGGGATTGTGAAAATCTTAAATTCCAAGACTTTGGCTATCAATTTTACTGCGATCTCTCCCCCCAGACCATCACCAGAAGGTGGGCCATGAAACCCTTGCTAGAAGTCCTATAAGCGAATGGAATTAGATACAAATGGGGGGTTCCCTTTTAAGGATATATTTAATTTCTCAGATAAGTGTTTTGAGGCCACCACCCCAAAGGAGTTGTAGTCCACAATGTATTCAGCGGGCCTGAAAGCTCCTGCCGCGGCATCAACTGTTCCAACACAAAAAAAGAGCATTGGAAAAAGGAAAAATGAAAATACTAGAGAAGCACCCCAGGGAGAGCAAGATCAGCGGCGGCATTACTCTGCAGAAAAAAAACCTACAGCCGGGGGAGGTGAGGGGTTGGACCCTCATCTATATATTTCATGGTCTCGCCCCTCTCTCCTCCTTGGCCAAGGCGGTAGGGGGTATTTTTCCAGGACTCGTCAAAGAAGGATTCTAGAGGGGGAGGGTGAAATAAGGGGACCTACGGGTGCTAAGATGATTGTGATTAAGTTAGTTTCTTTAAATGTGCAAGGTCTGAATGTCCCCCGGAAGAGGGTTAAAGCTATGAGGAAGATGCATGCGCTGCATGCAGACATTGTTTGTTTTCAGAAGACACTTTTTACTAAAAAGTTTACCCCTACATTTCTACCCCTTGCTTTATACAGACTCTGCAGACGCTAAACAACAGGGAGTCCTAATTGCCTTTAAACGATCAGTCCTCGTATCCTTGGAGCAGGAGGTGCCTGATGCTATGGGGCCATACCTGATCTTGGTGGGCTCTGTTTAGGACTCTCCTGTCACAATAGAAACTTACTACGCACCGCACCAAAATCAAAATGTCATCTTTGAGAAGTTTTTTAAGGCTCTGCTCCAAGCAAGGAAGGGACTCCTTACCCCCCACAGGGGTAACAAAAGAGGCCCTACGTGCTCCTCTGCAAAAGCGTTTCGTGTTCTCTTGAATCAATATCAGCTGGTGGATAGAGCGCTCCATCCTACTTAGTGGGAATTTACCCATTACTCATGTCCTCATAAGGTTTAAAAGCGACCATAGTTCCTATTGCATCGTCTGCTCATGACTAAGTAGTGGTTGATTTGACGTTTTTGGTGCAGAGGCCTCCTCAAAGGGCATGGAAGTTGAATGAATCTATGCTGGCTGATGAGACCTTACCCTTGTAAAGGGATATAGAAGTTCTTTACGCATAACTCAGGGTCGGTGAGCTCTAATGTTATTGTCTGGGAAACCCACAAGGCAGTAACAAGAGGGCTCCTTATTCCAGAAGGGGCCAGGAGAAGGGCTAATTATAAAAAAAAGCTTCTTGACCTGACGCCTTTAAAGATAACCCATCAAAGCAATAGGGTTCTTCTCAACCAGGCAAGTGATAAGCTCAGGAGAGGCTGAGCGTCAAATAAACCGGTCCAAATCCAAAAAAGGGAGGCTTGCACAACCCACAAAGTATAATAAAGGGTGCTACTTCCAGGCTCAAAAGGCCTATATAGGATACCTCAAAAACACAACAGGGGAGGCACTCCAACTGGACATATTAAAAACACATTAAAAACATAAGACAATATCACACAGGACATACAAACATACAGGATGTGTAAGCCGTGGGGAGAAAGTTGTTGCCTCATCATAATCATAATTCAGCAAGCATGAAATCCATATACTAAATGAATTGAATAACTATTTGTGCAAAATGTGGCAAAAAGTGCAAGGTGCAAGATAGAGTGCAAAAATGTGCAAGAATAGTCTAATGGATATCTATTTAAAGTGCAATAGTGCCAATATAAATCAGCTCTCATATAGCCAGTCTCAAAGTCAGAAACCACAACAGCACAAAGGCTGTCCCTCAGACAGAAAAAGCAGTATCAAAGCACTATCATCCGATCAAATCACTATGTGAATTAACATGCCAACTGATGAATGCAAATAAAATCAATATCCATAATATCAGAAAATCATCCCAATAGGGTCTCCCCACCGACTACCAACATCCAGAACCCCGTGTTCCGTGGGCAAAAATCCCACTTCCTCAGGCTAATGAACAATAGACTAACCTGTGTTTAAATATTCCTCTGTGTGTCTCCCCCCCACCCACCATGCGAAGCACTTCCGGGTGCGGTGACCTGTCACAGCTGCTCGAGTAATTAAGCATGGGGGTGGAGGGTCGCCCTACAGAGGATGCCCCCAGTTATTGTAAAGTCAACAAACCACATTTACTAACACTATAGGGTTGATTCAGAGAGACATAAAATGTTTTTCGTTTTTGTGTCGATCTGTATTTTTTTCATTTTGTTTCCGTTGGCGTATGTGTGTACGCGTGATTCTAAGCAGGCATCGGGAGCTTTCTGTTAAGTGTTCGTCGCTGCGTACGCCAACGAGAATGTCATTTTTCAGCTTTCATTTTTCGTTTACGTTACTTAAGAAACAACGTAGGCTTCTGTTTTTTTGCTTTTTCCAACATCGCTTCTAACGAAATATTTACGTTTGCTGTTAGATTCTGAATTCTGTTTTCTATAAAAAAAAACGTCCAGATGGAAATCTGTCCGACCTTATGCATGCACACACCGAAATTAACTCATTCATGTCCCCTTCTCAACTTTTTTCCCACTCACTTCTGCTACAATGCTTACCTCAATTCCCGCACGCTTTGTATTTTCTTCACTTTGCGCACTTAATGCTTACCTCAATTCCCTTGCGCTTTGTATTTTCTTCACTGTGCACCCTTAATGCTTACCTCAATGCCCTTGCGCTTTGTATTTTCTTCACTGTGCGCCCTTAATGCTTACCTCAATTCCCTCGCAGTTTCATTTTTCTTTATTTGGCACCCTTAATGCTTACCTCAATTCCCTCGCGCTTTGTATATTCTTCACTTTGCACACTTAATGCTTACCTCAATTCCCTCGCGCTTTGTATATTCTTCACTTTGCGCACTTAATGCTTACCTCAATTCCCTCACGGTTTCATTTTTCTTTATTTTGCACTCTTTTCTTTTTAGTTCTTCCAACGTTTTCCTGTAACCAACCCTTAATGAATTTTTATTTAACATAAAATAAGACAGAAACAAGTTATATCTTTTGTCATTATGTCATTATGCTAATTACATTGGCAAGGGATTTAGTTTCTTGCTGATGATGTCATTTTCCACATACTCCAAATATTTACATTATAACTTACTTCGGTGGTGGGCGACCTCCGCTTCGGGACCACCCTATGCTCTGGGTCCTGCCGCTGCTGGGAATGTGAGGCGGTAGAGACATTTAAAATAGCCTCACTTCTAATGTCTGATTGAACAGTAACCAAATTACACTTAGTTATATCTAGGGACCACACTAAACACAGAGCGCCTTGCCGGGGCAGTGTGGCTTCCACATGTATCTGCAGATATATGCAACCAAATCTCTGTCTTTCCACATAGCTGGACATGTTTGTTGCTTGATATTTGGTTGATGAGAGGGTTAAACTGGGCGGTAAATTAGTTCCCAGGCCCTGAATAATAATAATAATTTTGTATAAATAATAGTGATTGAGCTGCTCCCACCCCCCCTTTATTCTTTTAGCTTTTTTATTAGGAAAAGCAACATTTATTTTTGTTATGTTTTTATTTAAGAATATTTAGTTTTTTTCTTTAGAATTTTTGTTATGTTTTATAAAAACAATTAAAAGTTTAAAATGTTAAAACTTTATAAAACTATATACAAAGCCATGGCAGGCCCCAGATAATTCATCTTCATCTGTAGTCCCCATCGAAGCTCTGAGCTCCTGTATATCGCCCACCAGCCAAAATACCGTCGCAGTGAGTTGGCCTAATCTCTCCTGTGTGGTGTCTGTAAAAAAAGAGAAGAAAATGATTGTTCTGCAAATGCACAGCTGTGGATGGAATGATTATTATTTTTTAATATAACTCATGAGGCCATATGTCATTATGCTAATGAATTCATTAATGGATGAGGCCATATGTCATTGTGCTAATGAATTCACTAATGGATGAGGCCATATGCCATTATGCTAATGAATTCGTTAATGGATTAGTCCATATGTCATTATGCTAATTAATTCATTGATGGGTGAGGCCATATGTCATTATGCTAATTACATTGGCAAGGGATTTAGGTTTCTTGCTGATGATGTCATTTTCCACATACTCCAAATATTTACATTATAACTTACTTCGGTGGTGGGCGACCTCAGCTTCGGGACCACCCTATGCTCTGGGGCCTGCCGCTGCTGGGAATGTGAGGCGGTAGAGACATTTAAAATAGCCTCAGAGTCACATACCGGAGGGTATTGGCTGAGTCGTTTGGTACGACTGCCTGCCCATGCGGTGAGGCCCCTCCTCTGTTGATAGGTCGAGGGGCTGGTCTGAGCCAGCTACAGAGGAGGGGTAGGAAGTTGGCCCTGGAGATGCACCACCTTCACTTGGTGGTGCAGATTCATGCCGCACTGGCCAGACTGCGTGCCTCCGGGTGGGTCTAATGCGATACTCCATTTCAGACACTAGAAAAGAAAAGCATTTCTAAATAAAGGCCTACCTTCTGTGTTTTTTACATCTAGCATGCAATCGGTATGTACTTACTTGGGAAATCGCAAAAAATCGCTGCACCCGGGGCTTGTGCCGTCGCTTGAGGTCCGACCAGTGCTGCATGATCTGCGTAAAAGTGAAGCTGGTGTCCGTGTCCTGGTCAATCCTGGCCACGATCTCCAGAGTCAGCTTCCTCTTCTCAAAGTCGTTGGGCAGGTAGTCGTACCTGCGCTCCATCATTGTCTAAAAAAAACAAAATAGTTGTTAGAACAAACAGCATACAAATATCATTGACAATTAGATCAGTTGACTAAATGACATTCTCCATCACATTTCTAGCCTTAACCTATCCTTCTAGATGCAAGTGAGTTGGTTCGCACATGTGCGCACTAACTTCTGTTTGGCACTGAGTTTAAATTACTTTTAAAAACAACTGTTTCTTCCCGCACTTCCTGAAGGCATATGCATGCATTTAGATGTCAAATCAACGTCCTTACAATACACTTACAAGCATAATAGGATCCTGTTGTTGGCGGGTGAAGATCATGGGCGCCATCTTTCTTCTAGTCCGCAGCAGATATGTAGTGCCCCAGCGGTTTCCGGGATGCGCACTGCCGGACGCACGCGTATACGTAAGCGTCATACCCAGTCATTAGTATTTAAAGGGTAATGGACATACAGCTCATTCTCTTTGTGAATGTCATCATGGCACCAAAGAAAAGTAGCGGAAAGCAACCAGCAGCCAAGGAGCACAAGACAAAAAGGCCGGAGCGGCATGAGGACACATCCTCAAGACCGAGCACTCGGTCGCACAAATCTAGTTCAAAGGTGCCGGAAACATGGAGCAAAAGTGGCCACCACAAGGCTACATTGGCCACAACTCCAGGCCCCTCTAAATCTTCCAGCACCAGGAAAAGTAAAGAAACTTCCTCCAAGAAGAAGGCTCCCCACCCAACCACATCCAAAGAGCAAGGGAGCACGACTTCCAAGGGGTAAAGGAAGCAGAGGGAGAGAAGCTTTAGCCCCCCAAGCACACCCTCTCCTGCTCCCCGCCCAACCACATCCAAAGAGCAAGGGAGCACGACTTCCAAGGGGAAAAGGAAGCAGAGGGCAAGAAGCCCTAGCCCCCAAGCACACCCTCTCCTGCTTGCCCTCATTTGCCAGCGGAACAGGTAGAAACAAGCGAGTCCTATGCCACATCCGCGGCTGCAAGTTCTGTGGCCAGCCAGCCAATGACCCCCAGTCCTAATGCCAGCCCAGTCCATTCTTTTTCCAGCGATGTGACGCCCTATTCTTCACCACACACCCAGCCAAGAATGTCTCCAAAATTGTCAACAACCAGAGAAGAGCCAGAAGAACAACCATTAGGGCAAACTTGCGGCGAGGCCCCTTGAGCGTCCGGTTTGGTGAGGCACAAACACTCGCCTTGGCATTTTGATGAGCTATATGGGTGCAATTCCAAAGCTACTAGCAAAGTGCGTAAAAACCAAATCTGGGAAGAGCTCACCAGACAGGTGAATGCAGCGGGGGGACGAGAGGAAAGATGTTGAGCAGATCCAGAGTAAAATATCTAACCTCAAATATGCAGTAAGGAAGAAGCAGAACAAACGGCGGAATCACGGGTACATATTCGATGTTTGCGTTTTGCAGCTTGTTGTAGTGACCATAATGCAAAATAATTTTTATGCTCTTATTTTCAGGTTGCAAACAGACGGAGGCTTCCCCACAAAATTGCAATACACCAGAGCTAAAGAAATGGTCCTGGCTTTGATCCACCCCGCAGCATTACAGGGCCTCTCGGGAACACACGACACGGACACCCAGGACATTTCAGCAGGTTAGTAATGACTGTTTTAATGAGAGCTATTGGAAACATTTGGAATTAGGCTCACAGGCAGATATCAACACAGGACCCTAGGGAGTGGCTTTGAGGGGAGGTTACTGTTGTAGGCGGGTGTTGAATGGCTGAGGAATGGGATTAATGATGGACACTCTCCCAGGGTGCAGTAGTTAATGGTACTTAGAAAGGTTTTCAGTCTATACACGACCTTCACCATTATTTCTGGAAAATATAAAACAATTTATCTTACCAAAGCACTGCATCTGATGTGAATATTGTGAAAAATTGTGAACAATTACTTCTTAGTCTTTCTACCACTGGGGTTCTAGCTGTGCTTTGGTAAGACAAACTTGAGCTGGGGTCAGGGAAAGGTCAACATTGCAAGAATGCACAGCAGCATACTCAGAAGCCAATGCTATTTGCAAGCTGACTGTTGGCCTCTAAGGCGCCAATTTGGATGTGTAAAGCCTCCTAACATGCAGTACATGCATGTTTTTATTATTTAAGGTGACCAATCTTCGCCATGTGTGTTCTAAAGCATATCTACTCATCAGGCTCATCAAGGGATGTTTGTGTGTTTACGTGCCTTTTATTTTTTTACCCCAGCACAGCATCATGCCTATGGGAGTGTGGAAGCCTCCTCCAGTTTGAGCACACCATCTACTTCCCTGCTGCCTAGGACACAGGACCAGATATATAGGGTAAGTGAACTTTGCGAAACTGGTGATGCATGTGAATGCACATGACTAATTGGTCCCAAATATATTTCGCCAAAAATCTGACACACTTTTTCACATGTCCCATATGTAATCCAGCATATGGATGGAGGAGGATGCCAGCCGGATTGGACCTTCTGAAATGACCCCCCTGGAACCTAATCTGCCACTGCCCCAGCATCCTACTGCACCAAATCCTCTGCAGCAGAGTGAATCTGGATGCATGCTGCCAGCCCATCGTGGCCAGCAGGCTGAGACTGAGCCTACAGTCCCCAGTGGTAGCTCTGCTGCAGAGGTTTTGCCTAGTACATCTGATACTGTTGCTTGCCCTAGACATCCAGCATCTGCAAGCACTCAAACACGGGCAACGTCGACCAGTTTCCCAGGGGAGACACGGGCCGATCCTGGAGTCAGCATGGCCCCATGACAGCCGTTACTTTAGGCAGGTGACTCAAAGAACCACAGAGCAGATTACTGCACAATTAGAGAACTTCAATACTAACTTCACCACCATGCTGACTGAATTTAGGACGAGCAACAGCCAGATGGCAGAACAAATGGCCACATTAAATACAAACTTCACTGCCATGCTAGATGAATTTAGAACTAGCAACAGACAGATGCTGGAGCAGTGGCAGATTATGAATGCCACACATGCCCAGGGCTTGGGCCACCTCCAAGGCGCACCACAACCTTATTATGGGCAACATCAATATTAATAATTTGACCAGGATCTGCTAAACATCTTTCCTCTACATTCCAACACTATTTACCTGTGTGGTGAACTCAACCAAGATTGGGTGGTTTATGCCTTTGCTGGTTTGTTTGGGAATTCGCCCATAAAACTCATTCTAGTGCTCACAAACCCCACTAGCCAATGGCTGAGTTTAAGCCTCAGTCAAGCGCACGCTCCAGCTTCCACGCCGCAGACTTGGGCCTAAGGAAATGCTGGCTGCCTCATCTTGTTTGTTGTCAATATTGGGGGATAGAGATGAGCGAACTTTTGAAAAATTCGATTCGACTGATTCGCCGAATTTTCCGACAAAATTCGTTTCGACCCGAATAAATTCGCGACGAATCGCTATTAAAAACGGCTATTTCTGAGCCTCCTAGAGCCTCAATAGGGTTGTAAACCATTCTGCCTTGCTGTAACACGCACAGGATGCGTGCTGGGTTAGTTAAAAAATACTTTGAAGAAATATCACATGCAGATCAGAGGCATCGCTAATAGAATCGCAGAGCGGCACAATTGAATTCAAGAGAGTTGAAGTGGCATCACTATGAGGGGCAGGAGCCCAAACATTGCTTTAAAGAGACACTGGAGTTGGCAGCAGCAGGAGCCCAAAAATTGGATGAATCACACCCTGGAGTTGGCAGCAGCAGCAGGAGCCCAAACATTACTTTAAAGAGACCCTGGGGTTGGCTTCAGGAGCCCAAAAATTGGATGAATCACACCCTGGAGTTGGCAGCAGCAGCAGCAGGAGCCCAAATATTACTTTAAAGAGACCCTGGGGTTGGCTTCAGGAGCCCAAAAATTGGATGAATCACACCCTGGAGTTGGCAGCAGCAGCAGGAGCCCAAATATTACTTTAAAGAGACACTGGGGTTGGCTTCAGGAGCCCAAAAATTGGACGAATCACACCCTGGAGTTGGCAGCAGCAGGAGCCCAAATATTACTTTAAAGAGACCCTGGGGTTTGCTTCAGGAGCCCAAAAATTGGATGATTCACACCCTGGAGTTGGCAGGAGTTGACAGCAGCAGCAGCAGGAGCCCAAACATTACTTTAAAGAGACCCTGGGGTTGGCTTCAGGAGCCCAAAAATGGGATGAATCACACCCTGGAGTTGGCAGAAGTTGGCAGCAGCAGCAGGAGCCCAAACATTACTTAAAAGAGACACTGGGGTTGGCTTCAGGAGCCCAAAAATTGGATGAATCACACCCTGGAGTTGGCAGGAGTTGACAGCAGCAGCAGGAGCCCAAATATTACTTTAAAGAGACCCTGGGGTTGACTTCAGGAGCCCAAAAATTGGATGAATCACACCCTGGAGTTGGCAGGAGTTGGCAGTAGCAGCAGCAGGAGCCCAAATATTACTTTAAAGAGACACTGGGGTTGGCTTCAGGAGCCCAAAAATTGGATGATTCACACCCTGGAGTTGGCAGCAGCAGCAGCAGTAGCCCAAGTATACACTGGAGTTGGCTTCAGGAGCCCAAAAATTTGATGAATCACACCCTGGAGTTGGCAGCAGCAGGAGCCCAAACATTACTTTAAAGAGACACTGGGGTTGGCTTCAGGAGCCCAAAAATTTGATGAATCACACCCTGGAGTTGGCAGCAGCAGGAGCCCAAACATTACTTTAAAGAGACACTGGGGTTGGCTTCAGGAGCCCAAAAATTGGATGATTCACACCCTGGAGTTGGCAGCAGCAGGAGCCCAAATATACACTGGAGTTGGCTTCAGGAGCCCAAAAATTGGATGAATCACACCCTGGAGTTGGCAGCAGCAGCAGCAGGAGCCCAAATATTACTTTAAAGAGACCCTGGGGTTGGCTTCAGGAGCCCAAAAATTGGATGAATCACACCCTGGAGTTGGCAGAAGTTGGCAGTAGCAGCAGCAGGAGCCCAAATATTACTTTAAAGAGACCCTGGGGTTGGCTTCAGGAGCCCAAAAATTGGATGAATCACACCCTGGAGTTGGCAGCAGCAGCAGGAGCCCAAATATTACTTTAAAGAGACCCTGGGGTTGGCTTCAGGAGCCCAAAAATTGGATGAATCACACCCTGGAGTTGGCAGCAGCAGCAGCAGGAGCCCAAACATTACTTCAAAGAGAACCTGGGGTTGGCTTCAGGAGCCCAAAAATTGGATGAATCACACCCTGGAGTTGGCAGGAGTTGACAGCAGCAGCAGCAGCAGGAGCCCAAACATTACTTTAAAGAGACCCTGGGGTTGGCTTCAGGAGCCCAAAAATTGGATGAATCACACCCTGGAGTTGGCAGAAGTTGGCAGCAGCAGCAGGAGCCCAAACATTACTTAAAAGAGACACTGGGGTTGGCTTCAGGAGCCCAAAAATTGGATGAATCACACCCTGGAGTTGGCAGGAGTTGGCAGTAGCAGCAGCAGGAGCCCAAACATTACTTTAAAGAGACCCTGGGGTTGGCTTCAGGAGCCCAAAAATTGGATGAATCACACCCTGGAGTTGGCAGAAGTTGGCAGCAGCAGCAGGAGCCCAAACATTACTTAAAAGAGACACTGGGGTTGGCTTCAGGAGCCCAAAAATTGGATGAATCACACCCTGGAGTTGGCAGGAGTTGGCAGTAGCAGCAGCAGGAGCCCAAATATTACTTTAAAGATTCACTGAGGTTGGCTTCAGGAGCCCAAAAATTGGATGATTCACACCCTGGAGCTGGCAGCAGCAGCAGCAGTAGCCCAAATATACACTCGAGTTGGCTTCAGGAGCCCATAAATTGGATGAATCACACCCTGGAGTTGGCAGCAGCAGCAGCAGCAGGAGCCCAAACATTACTTTAAAGAGACACTGGGGTTGGCTTCAGGATCCCAAAAATTGGATGAATCACACCCTGGAGTTGGCAGCAGCAGGAGTCCAAATATTACTTTAAAGAGACCCTGGGGTTTGCTTCAGAAGCCCAAAAATTGGATGATTCACACCCTGGAGTTGGCAGCAGCAGCAGCAGGAGCCCAAATATACACTGGAGTTGGCTTCAGGAGCCCAAAAATTGGATGAATCACACCCTGGAGTTGGCAGCAGCAGCAGCAGGAGCCCAAATATTACTTTAAAGAGACCCTGGGGTTGGCTTCAGGAGCCCAAAAATTGGATGAATCACACCCTGGAGTTGGCAGCAGCAGCAGGAGCCCAAATATTACTTTAAAGAGACCCTGGGGTTGGCTTCAGGAGCCCAAAAATTGGATGAATCACACCCTGGAGTTGGCAGCAGCAGGAGCCCAAACATTACTTCAAAGAGACCCTGGGGTTGGCTTCAGGAGCCCAAAAATTGGATGAATCACACCCTGGAGTTGGCAGGAGTTGACAGCAGCAGCAGCAGCAGGAGCCCAAACATTACTTTAAAGAGACCCTGGGGTTGGCTTCAGGAGCCCAAAAATTGGATGAATCACACCCTGGAGTTGGCAGGAGTTGGCAGCAGCAGCAGCAGGAGCCCAAATATACACTGGAGTTGGCTTCAGGAGCCCAAAAATTGGATGAATCACACCCTGGAGTTGGCAGCAGCAGCAACAGGAGCCCAAATATTACTTTAAAGAGACCCTGGGGTTGGCTTCAGGAGCCCAAAAATTGGATGAATCACACCCTGGAGTTGGCAGAAGTTGGCAGTAGCAGCAGCAGGAGCCCAAATATTACTTTAAGGAGACCCTGGGGTTGGCTTCAGGAGCCCAAAAATTGGATGAATCACACCCTGGAGTTGGCAGCAGCAGCAGCAGGAGCCCAAACATTACTTAAAAGAGACACTGGGGTTGGCTTCAGGAGCCCAAAAATTGGATGAATCACACCCTGGAGTTGGCAGGAGTTGACAGCAGCAGCAGGAGCCCAAATATTACTTTAAAGAGACCCTGGGGTTGGCTTCAGGAGCCCAAAAATTGGATGAATCACACCCTGGAGTTGGCAGAAGTTGGCAGTAGCAGCAGCAGGAGACCAAATATTACTTTAAAGAGACCCTGGGGTTGGCTTCAGGAACCCAAAAATTGGATGAATCACACCCTGGAGTTGGCAGAAGTTGGCAGTAGCAGCAGCAGGAGCCCAAATATTACTTTAAAGAGACCCTGGGGTTGGCTTCAGGAGCCCAAAAATTGGATGAATCACACCCTGGAGTTGGCAGCAGCAGGAGCCCAAACATTACTTCAAAGAGACCCTGGGGTTGGCTTCAGGAGCCCAAAAATTGGATGAATCACACCCTGGAGTTGGCAGGAGTTGACAGCAGCAGCAGCAGCAGGAGCCCAAACATTACTTTAAAGAGACCCTGGGGTTGGCTTCAGGAGCCCAAAAATTGGATGAATCACACCCTGGAGTTGGCAGGAGTTGGCAGCAGCAGCAGCAGGAGCCCAAATATACACTGGAGTTGGCTTCAGGAGCCCAAAAATTGGATGAATCACACCCTGGAGTTGGCAGCAGCAGCAACAGGAGCCCAAATATTACTTTAAAGAGACCCTGGGGTTGGCTTCAGGAGCCCAAAAATTGGATGAATCACACCCTGGAGTTGGCAGAAGTTGGCAGTAGCAGCAGCAGGAGCCCAAATATTACTTTAAGGAGACCCTGGGGTTGGCTTCAGGAGCCCAAAAATTGGATGAATCACACCCTGGAGTTGGCAGCAGCAGCAGCAGGAGCCCAAACATTACTTAAAAGAGACACTGGGGTTGGCTTCAGGAGCCCAAAAATTGGATGAATCACACCCTGGAGTTGGCAGGAGTTGACAGCAGCAGCAGGAGCCCAAATATTACTTTAAAGAGACCCTGGGGTTGGCTTCAGGAGCCCAAAAATTGGATGAATCACACCCTGGAGTTGGCAGAAGTTGGCAGTAGCAGCAGCAGGAGCCCAAACATTACTTTAAAGAGACCCTGGGGTTGGCTTCAGGAACCCAAAAATTGGATGAATCACACCCTGGAGTTGGCAGAAGTTGGCAGTAGCAGCAGCAGGAGCCCAAATATTACTTTAAAGAGACCCTGGGGTTGGCTTCAGGAGCCCAAAAATTGGATGAATCACACCCTGGAGTTGGCAGCAGCAGCAGCAGGAGCCCAAACATTACTTAAAAGAGACACTGGGGTTGGCTTCAGGAGCCCAAAAATTGGATGAATCACACCCTGGAGTTGGCAGGAGTTGACAGCAGCAGCAGGAGCCCAAATATTACTTTAAAGAGACCCTGGGGTTGGCTTCAGGAGCCCAAAAATTGGATGAATCACACCCTGGAGTTGGCAGGAGTTGGCAGTAGCAGCAGCAGGAGCCCAAATATTACTTTAAAGAGACACTGGGGTTGGCTTCAGGAGCCCAAAAATTGGATGATTCACACCCTGGAGTTGGCAGCAGCAGCAGCAGCAGCCCAAATATACACTAGAGTTGGCTTCAGGAGCCCAAAAATTGGATGAATCACACCCTGGAGTTGGCAGCAGCAGCAGCAGGAGCCCAAACATTACTTTAAAGAGACACTGGGGTTGGCTTCAGTAGCCCAAAAATTGGATGAATCACACCCTGGAGTTGGCAGCAGCAGGAGCCCAAATATTACTTTAAAGAGACCCTGGGGTTTGCTTCAGGAGCCCAAAAATTGGATGATTCACACCCTGGAGTTGGCAGCAGCAGCAGCAGGAGCCCAAATATACACTGGAGTTGGCTTCAGGAGCCCAAAAATTGGATGAATCACACCCTGGAGTCGGCAGCAGCAGCAGCAGGAGCCCAAATATTACTTTAAAGAGACCCTGGGGTTGGCTTCAGGAGCCCAAAAATTCGATGAATCACACCCTGGAGTTGGCAGAAGTTGGCAGTAGCAGCAGCCCAAATATTACTTTAAAGAGACCCTGGGGTTGGCTTCAGGAGCCCAAAAATTGGATGAATCACACCCTGGAGTTGGCAGAAGTTGGCAGTAGCAGCAGCAGGAGCCCAAATATTACTTTAAAGAGACCCTGGGGTTGGCTTCAGGAGCCCAAAAATTGGATGAATCACACCCTGGAGTTGGCAGCAGCAGCAGCAGGAGCCCAAACATTACTTAAAAGAGACACTGGGGTTGGCTTCAGGAGCCCAAAAATTGGATGAATCACACCCTGGAGTTGGCAGGAGTTGACAGCAGCAGCAGGAGCCCAAATATTACTTTAAAGAGACCCTGGGGTTGGCTTCAGGAGCCCAAAAATTGGATGAATCACACCCTGGAGTTGGCAGGAGTTGGCAGTAGCAGCAGCAGGAGCCCAAATATTACTTTAAAGAGACCCTGGGGTTGGCTTCAGGAGCCCAAAAATTGGATGAATCACACCCTGGAGTTGGCAGCAGCAGCAGCAGGAGCACAAACATTACTTTAAAGAGACACTGGGGTTGGCTTCAGGAGCCCAAAAATTGGATGAATCACACCCTGGAGTTGGCAGCAGCAGGAGCCCAAACATTACTTTAAAGAGACACTGGGGTTGGCTTCAGGAGCCCAAAAATTGGATGATTCACACCCTGGAGTTGGCAGCAGCAGCAGGAGCCCAAACATTACTTTAAAGAGACACTGGGGTTGGCTTCAGGAGCCCAAAAATTGGATGAATCACACCCTGGAGTTGGCAGGAGTTGGCAGCAGCAGCAGCAGGAGCCCAAATATACACTGGAGTTGGCTTCAGGAGCCCAAAAATTGGATGAATCACACCCTGGAGTTGGCAGAAGTTGGCAGCAGCAGCAGCAGCAAAAAATGGCCTAAAGTCATAAATATGTTTTGCACCATTTGGAAAGTGTAAAACGTGGCACCATGCTGAATCTAGTCGCATGCATCAGGCATTGGTGGGTGGAAATCCTGGCTGATCCATCCCTGATTCATTTTGACAAAGGTGAGTCTCTCCACATTTTTAGTTGACAGACGAGTTCTCCTCGCCGTAACTATGGCCCCCGCCGCACTAAACACCCGCTCAGATGGCACGCTACTTGCCGGGCAGGACAGCTTTTCCAGGGCAAACTCTGCTAGTTGCGGCCACAAATCAAGTTTGGCTGCCCAGAAGTCCAGCGGATCCTCAAGGTGTGTTGGCATGGTCATGTCAAAGTATGACATGACCTGCTGGTTGAGGTCCTGCTCCAGGTCTTCCTGCTGCTCATGAGTAGCCTCACTATGCGGGTGTAGAAAGCTACTCATTAGCGACTGAAGACTGAGGCTGCTGCTGCTGATGGAGCTGCTGCTGCTGCTCCTGCCAACCCCCCCAGCGGCCATGGCAGTGGAAGGTGAGCGCAGAGGTCCCCTCGAGTCAGACCTGCGAGAGTATGGACCATGGCGCAGATAGGCATCGGCCAACTGCCTACGTAGAATGTCTTTGTGGTAGTTCAGTTTGTCCTCCCTCTCGGTGGGTTTAAAAAATACCCCCATTTTGTGCCGGAAGCGAGGGTCCAATAAGGTGGACAGCCAGAAGTCATCCCGCCGACAGATGGAAACAATTCTGGGGTCACTACGCAAGCACGTGAGCATGCTTCGTGCCATTTGCGCAAGTGACTCGGATGGACTACCTGTCTCCATCTCCACTGCATACTGCCACGGTGTGCCCGGGTCCTCTGTCTCGCCTTCCTCAAAAACCTCTAGCTCCTCTGGCTGCTCCTGCTCCTCCTCTCCTGTCCGCTGACTAGATAAACCAGCCATTTCGCCAAGCCTAAACTGTGTTTCGCTGGGCAACTCCTCCTCCTCCTCTTCCTCCTCCTCCTCCAGTTCAGCTCCAGCGGGGTTCATGTGGCCGTAAGATGTAAACGCCATGTCTCCAGTGCCCTGACCAGCCATGGTTTCCAACATGTGCTGTAGTACATGAAGCAGTGGAATCACGTTGTTCATCCCTTAATCCTGCCGACTGACAAATAAAGTGGCTTCCTCAAAGGGCCTGAGCAAACGGCAGGTGTCACGTATGAGCTGCCACTGGTTGACATTGAAGTTACACAGGGGAGTCCCCCTATCTGCTTGGATCATCAGGAAATCCGTGATGGCTTTTCTCTGTTCATATAATCGGTCCAACATGTGAAGGGTGGAATTCCAACGGGTGGAAACATCGCAAATCAGACTATGTTGGGGGATACCATTCTGACGCTGTAGCTCAAGAAGGGTGTGTTTGGCGGTGTAGGAGTGGCTGAAGTGCATGCAAAGTTTCCTTGAAGTTGTTAGGATGTCTTGCAGATGGGGGGAACACTTCAGAAACCGCTTGACAACCAGATTGAAGACGTGAGCCATGCAGGGGGCATGGGTCAGGCTTCCTTGGCGCAGCGCAGACAAAATGCTCTTCCCATTGTCGGTAACCATGATTCCCATTTTAAGTTTTCTCGGAGTAAGCCATGTTTGGATTTCCTGATGAATACATTTAAGCAGTTCCTCCCCTGTGTGACTCCGTTCGCCAAGACAAACCATGTGAAGCACTGCGTGACACCTCCGTGCCCTGCACACATGGTAGACTGGAGGGGCAATGAGACTTGAGCCTACAGTGGAGGGTGAGGAGATGGCGGAGGATGAGGAGGCCGAGTCGCACGGTGTCACAGGTCCAATGGGCAGAGAGCGCGGAGGCCGAAGCGGCGTGACCTGTCCAAGTTGCTGCTGCTGCTGCAAAGGGACCACATTCACCCAGTGGGCCGTAAACGACATGTACTGCCCCTGACCGTAGTTACAGCTCCAGATGTCGGCGCTGCCATGTATTTTGCTACACACCGACAGGCTCAAGGACTGGCCCACCTTATGTTCAACAAAAGTGTGCAGCGCTGGTACTGCCTTCTTGGCAAAGAAATGACGGCTTGGGACTCTCCACCTCGGCTCGGCACAAGCCATCAGTTCTCTGAAAGGTGCAGATTCCACCACCTGAAAAGGGAGCGACTGCAGCACCAGCAACTTGGACAGGAGCACATTCAGCTTCTGCGCCGTAGGATGAGTGGGCGCATACTGCTGTCTCTTGGACATGGCTTCGCTGATGGATTGCTGGCGGGATGCATGACTTGGAGGAGGAGGAGGAGCAGGAGCGACAGAGGATGGGTATGATGCACAGCTGCCTTCGGCTGAGGTGCTGGAGCCTTGGCTGGCAGAAATTGGGAGCTCACTTGGTGAGGAAGCAGACTGGACCACCCCTTGGGAGCCTCGGTTCTCCCAGGTCGCTTTATGGTGACGCATCATATGTTGACGCAGGGCCGTGGTGCCAACATTTGGACCCTGGCCACGCTTCACCTTTTGCCTACATATCTTGCATGTGGCCATGTTACCCTCCTGCGGATGCCTCAGGAAAAACTGCCACACTGCCGAGTAGCTACTTTTCCCACCCCCTGGCCTCACTGATTCACTGCTGCTGTTGCCAACTCCAGGAACCCCTGCTCCACTACCTCCTGATAAGGTAGACTGCCGCACAGCAGGTGCTCTACCCCGGCCCCGGCCCCGGCCGGATCCAGCCTTTGGAATTGTGCCCCCATGCTGACTGCTACCACCTTGCTGCCTCAGCTGCTGACTCCGGGGCAACCTGCGCCCCTCTTCTCCTGATGATGACGATGAAGCCCCTTCCTCACCCGGCTCCCAAGTGCGATCGGCTTCATCGTCATCATCATCATCACCGAGTTGTGGCTGTACGTCACTGATGTTCGTGGATTCATCAACAGTGTCTGGCGCAGGAGCTGGAACGCTAGCAGATACTGGCAGATTAGGTCTCTCAGCGTGACTCCTGCTGCTACTGGCCCCCAGTCTGATGCGAGCTCTGCCTGCGGAATCTTGGCCTCTGCCACTCCTCTTTTCACTTCCAGGCACTTGTCTGCCCGACATAGTCTAACTGGCGTGGTAGTAGGTGATATTTTAAGAATCCCCCGGGCAGCGGTGGGTTTATATGAAACAGAATATAATGCACACCAAAAGTGAGCAGTAACACTCAGCCTCCAACAGGCCTGCTTAGTGTAAATAAGAGAGCTGCTTAGTGTAAATAAAGAGGGGTATGCTATGTTACAGAATGGGATGCCTCAACAGAAGTGCACCTGGCAGGCAGCAGTAAGCCTATGCCCAGCAAAAGTGTCTTTATCAGGGCTAATTTCAATTATAATAAGTGCAAATGGTTATATGGTCTTAAACAGAGGCTGCTGTAGTCACAGAATGGGATGCCCCAAAAAAAGATCCAGTAGTGCTATGCCAAGCAAAAGTGTCTTTATCAGGGCTAATTTCAATTATAATAAGTGCAAATGGTTATATGGTCTTAAACAGAGGCTGCTGTAGTCACAGAATGGGATGCCCCAAAAAAGATCCAGTAGTGCTATGCCGAGCAAAAGTGTCTTTATCAGGCTAATTTCAAATATAATAAGAGCAAATGGTTATATGGTCTTAAACAGAGGCTGCTGTAGTCACAGAATGGGATGCCCTGGCAGGGTCCAGAAGTACTATGCCCAGCAAAAGTGTCTTTATCAGGCCTAATTTCAATTATAATAAGTGCAAATGGTTATATGGTCTTAAACAGAGGCTGCTGTAGTCACAGAATGGGATGCCCTGGCAGGGTCCAGAAGTACTATGCCCAGCAAAAGTGTCTTTATCAGGCTAATTTCAATTATAATAAGAGCAAATGGTTATATGGTCTTAAAACAGAGGCTGCTGTAGTCACAGAATGGGATGCCCTGGCAGGGTCCAGAAGTACTATGCCGAGCAAAAGTGTCTTTATCAGGCTAATTTCAAATATAATAAGAGCAAATGGTTATATGGTCTTAAACAGAGGCTGCTGTAGTCACAGAATGGGATGCCCTGGCAGGGTCCAGAAGTACTATGCCCAGCAAAAGTGTCTTTATCAGGCCTAATTTCAATTATAATAAGAGCAAATGGTTATATGGTCTTAAACAGAGGCTGCTGTAGTCACAGAATGGGATGCCCTGGCAGGGTCCAGAAGTACTATGCCCAGCAAAAGTGTCTTTATCAGGCTAATTTCAAATATAATAAGAGCAAATGGTTATATGGTCTTAAACAGAGGCTGCT
This sequence comes from Gastrophryne carolinensis, assembly GCA_027917425.1. Classification (NCBI taxonomy): domain Eukaryota; kingdom Metazoa; phylum Chordata; class Amphibia; order Anura; family Microhylidae; genus Gastrophryne; species Gastrophryne carolinensis. The sequence continues at coordinate 220,186,854 of CM051239.1, read as the reverse complement.
GTAGTCACAGAATGGGATGCCCTGGCAGGGTCCAGAAGTACTATGCCCAGCAAAAGTGTCTTTATCAGGCTAATTTCAAATATAATAAGAGCAAATGGTTATATGGTCTTAAACAGAGGCTGCTGTAGTCACAGAATGGGATGCCCTGGCAGGGTCCAGAAGTACTATGCCCAGCAAAAGTGTCTTTATCAGGCTAATTTCAAATATAATAAGAGCAAATGGTTATATGGTCTTAAACAGAGGCTGCTGTAGTCACAGAATGGGATGCCCTGGCAGGGTCCAGAAGTACTATGCCCAGCAAAAGTGTCTTTATCAGGCCTAATTTCAATTATAATAAGAGCAAATGGTTATATGGTCTTAAACAGAGGCTGCTGTAGTCACAGAATGGGATGCCCTGGCAGGGTCCAGAAGTACTATGCCGAGCAAAAGTGTCTTTATCAGGCTAATTTCAAATATAATAAGAGCAAATGGTTATATGGTCTTAAACAGAGGCTGCTGTAGTCACAGAATGGGATGCCCTGGCAGGGTCCAGAAGTACTATGCCGAGCAAAAGTGTCTTTATCAGGCTAATTTCAAATATAATAAGAGCAAATGGTTATATGGTCTTAAACAGAGGCTGCTGTAGTCACAGAATGGGATGCCCTGGCAGGGTCCAGAAGTACTATGCCCAGCAAAAGTGTCTTTATCAGGCTTAATTTCAATTATAATAAGAGCAAATGGTTATATGGTCTTAAACAGAGGCTGCTGTAGTCACAGAATGGGATGCCCTGGCAGGGTCCAGAAGTACTATGCCCAGCAAAAGTGTCTTTATCAGGCCAAATTTCAATTATAATAAGAGCAAATGGTTATATGGTCTTAAACAGAGGCTGCTGTAGTCACAGAATGGGATGCCCTGGCAGGGTCCAGAAGTACTATGCCCAGCAAAAGTGTCTTTATCAGGCTAATTTCAACTATAATAAGAGCAAATGGTTATATGGTCTTAAACAGAGGCTGCTGTAGTCACAGAATGGGATGCCCTGGCAGGGTCCCGAAGTACTATGCCCAGCAAAAGTGTCTTTATCAGGCTAATTTCAAATATAATAAGAGCAAATGGTTATATGGTCTTAAACAGAGGCTGCTGTAGTCACAGAATGGGATGCCCTGGCAGGGTCCAGAAGTACTATGCCGAGCAAAAGTGTCTTTATCAGGCTAATTTCAAATATAATAAGAGCAAATGGTTATATGGTCTTAAACAGAGGCTGCTGTAGTCACAGAATGGGATGCCCTGGCAGGGTCCAGAAGTACTATGCCGAGCAAAAGTGTCTTTATCAGGCTAATTTCAAATATAATAAGAGCAAATGGTTATATGGTCTTAAACAGAGGCTGCTGTAGTCACAGAATGGGATGCCCTGGCAGGGTCCAGAAGTACTATGCCCAGCAAAAGTGTCTTTATCAGGCCTAATTTCAATTATAATAAGAGCAAATGGTTATATGGTCTTAAACAGAGGCTGCTGTAGTCACAGAATGGGATGCCCTGGCAGGGTCCAGAAGTACTATGCCCAGCAAAAGTGTCTTTATCAGGCTAATTTCAAATATAATAAGAGCAAATGGTTATATGGTCTTAAACAGAGGCTGCTGTAGTCACAGAATGGGATGCCCTGGCAGGGTCCAGAAGTACTATGCCCAGCAAAAGTGTCTTTATCAGGCTAATTTCAATTATAATAAGAGCAAATGGTTATATGGTCTTAAACAGAGGCTGCTGTAGTCACAGAATGGGATGCCCTGGCAGGGTCCAGAAGTACTATGCCGAGCAAAAGTGTCTTTATCAGGCTAATTTCAAATATAATAAGAGCAAATGGTTATATGGTCTTAAACAGAGGCTGCTGTAGTCACAGAATGGGATGCCCTGGCAGGGTCCAGAAGTACTATGCCCAGCAAAAGTGTCTTTATCAGGCTAATTTCAAATATAATAAGAGCAAATGGTTATATGGTCTTAAACAGAGGCTGCTGTAGTCACAGAATGGGATGCCCTGGCAGGGTCCAGAAGTACTATGCCCAGCAAAAGTGTCTTTATCAGGCCTAATTTCAATTATAATAAGTGCAAATGGTTATATGGTCTTAAACAGAGGCTGCTGTAGTCACAGAATGGGATGCCCTGGCAGGGTCCAGAAGTACTATGCCGAGCAAAAGTGTCTTTATCAGGCTAATTTCAAATATAATAAGAGCAAATGGTAATATGGTCTTAAACAGAGGCTGCTGTAGTCACAGAATGGGATGCCCTGGCAGGGTCCAGAAGTACTATGCCCAGCAAAAGTGTCTTTATCAGGCCTAATTTCAATTATAATAAGAGCAAATGGTTATATGGTCTTAAACAGAGGCTGCTGTAGTCACAGAATGGGATGCCCTGGCAAGGTCCAGAAGTACTATGCCCAGCAAAAGTGTCTTTATCAGGCTAATTTCAAATATAATAAGAGCAAATGGTTATATGGTCTTAAACAGAGGCTGCTGTAGTCACAGAATGGGATGCCCTGGCAGGGTCCAGAAGTACTATGCCGAGCAAAAGTGACTTTATCAGGCTAATTTCAAATATAATAAGAGCAAATGGTTATATGGTCTTAAACAGAGGCTGCTGTAGTCACAGAATGGGATGCCCTGGCAGGGTCCATTAGTACTATGCCGAGCAAAAGTGTCTTTATCAGGCTAATTTCAAATATAATAAGAGCAAATGGTTATATGGTCTTAAACAGAGGCTGCTGTAGTCACAGAATGGGATGCCCTGGCAGGGTCCAGAAGTACTATGCCGAGCAAAAGTGTCTTTATCAGGCTAATTTCAAATATAATAAGAGCAAATGGTTATATGGTCTTAAACAGAGGCTGCTGTAGTCACAGAATGGGATGCCCTGGCAGGGTCCAGAAGTACTATGCCGAGCAAAAGTGTCTTTATCAGGCTAATTTCAAATATAATAAGAGCAAATGGTTATATGGTCTTAAACAGAGGCTGCTGTAGTCACAGAATGGGATGCCCTGGCAGGGTCCAGAAGTACTATGCCCAGCAAAAGTGTCTTTATCAGGCTAATTTCAAATATAATAAGAGCAAATGGTTATATGGTCTTAAACAGAGGCTGCTGTAGTCACAGAATGGGATGCCCTGGCAGGGTCCAGAAGTACTATGCCCAGCAAAAGTGTCTTTATCAGGCTAATTTCAAATATAATAAGAGCAAATGGTTATATGGTCTTAAACAGAGGCTGCTGTAGTCACAGAATGGGATGCCCTGGCAGGGTCCAGAAGTACTATGCCCAGCAAAAGTGTCTTTATCAGGCCTAATTTCAATTATAATAAGTGCAAATGGTTATATGGTCTTAAACAGAGGCTGCTGTAGTCACAGAATGGGATGCCCTGGCAGGGTCCAGAAGTACTATGCCCAGCAAAAGTGTCTTTATCAGGCTAATTTCAATTATAATAAGAGCAAATGGTTATATGGTCTTAAACAGAGGCTGCTGTAGTCACAGAATGGGATGCCCTGGCAGGGTCCAGAAGTACTATGTCGAGCAAAAGTGTCTTTATCAGGCTAATTTCAAATATAATAAGAGCAAATGGTTATATGGTCTTAAACAGAGGCTGCTGTAGTCACAGAATGGGATGCCCTGGCAGGGTCCAGAAGTACTATGCCCAGCAAAAGTGTCTTTATCAGGCCTAATTTCAATTATAATAAGAGCAAATGGTTATATGGTCTTAAACAGAGGCTGCTGTAGTCACAGAATGGGATGCCCTGGCAGGGTCCAGAAGTACTATGCCCAGCAAAAGTGTCTTTATCAGGCTAATTTCAAATATAATAAGAGCAAATGGTTATATGGTCTTAAACAGAGGCTGCTGTAGTCACAGAATGGGATGCCCTGGCAGGGTCCAGAAGTACTATGCCCAGCAAAAGTGTCTTTATCAGGCTAATTTCAAATATAATAAGAGCAAATGGTTATATGGTCTTAAACAGAGGCTGCTGTAGTCACAGAATGGGATGCCCTGGCAGGGTCCAGAAGTACTATGCCCAGCAAAAGTGTCTTTATCAGGCTAATTTCAAATATAATAAGAGCAAATGGTTATATGGTCTTAAACAGAGGCTGCTGTAGTCACAGAATGGGATGCCCTGGCAGGGTCCAGAAGTACTATGCCCAGCAAAAGTGTCTTTATCAGGCCTAATTTCAATTATAATAAGAGCAAATGGTTATATGGTCTTAAACAGAGGCTGCTGTAGTCACAGAATGGGATGCCCTGGCAGGGTCCAGAAGTACTATGCCGAGCAAAAGTGTCTTTGTCAGGCTAATTTCAAATATAATAAGAGCAAATGGTTATATGGTCTTAAACAGAGGCTGCTGTAGTCACAGAATGGGATGCCCTGGCAGGGTCCAGAAGTACTATGCCGAGTAAAAGTGTCTTTATCAGGCTAATTTCAAATATAATAAGAGCAAATGGTTATATGGTCTTAAACAGAGGCTGCTGTAGTCACAGAATGGGATGCCCTGGCAGGGTCCAGAAGTACTATGCCCAGCAAAAGTGTCTTTATCAGGCCTAATTTCAATTATAATAAGAGCAAATGGTTATATGGTCTTAAACAGAGGCTGCTGTAGTCACAGAATGGGATGCCCTGGCAGGGTCCAGAAGTACTATGCCCAGCAAAAGTGTCTTTATCAGGCCTAATTTCAATTATAATAAGAGCAAATGGTTATATGGTCTTAAACAGAGGCTGCTGTAGTCACAGAATGGGATGCCCTGGCAGGGTCCAGAAGTACTATGCCCAGCAAAAGTGTCTTTATCAGGCTAATTTCAACTATAATAAGAGCAAATGGTTATATGGTCTTAAACAGAGGCTGCTGTAGTCACAGAATGGGATGCCCTGGCAGGGTCCCGAAGTACTATGCCCAGCAAAAGTGTCTTTATCAGGCTAATTTCAAATATAATAAGAGCAAATGGTTATATGGTCTTAAACAGAGGCTGCTGTAGTCACAGAATGGGATGCCCTGGCAGGGTCCAGAAGTACTATGCTGAGCAAAAGTGTCTTTATCAGGCTAATTTCAAATATAATAAGAGCAAATGGTTATATGGTCTTAAACAGAGGCTGCTGTAGTCACAGAATGGGATGCCCTGGCAGGGTCCAGAAGTACTATGCCGAGCAAAAGTGTCTTTATCAGGCTAATTTCAAATATAATAAGAGCAAATGGTTATATGGTCTTAAACAGAGGCTGCTGTAGTCACAGAATGGGATGCCCTGGCAGGGTCCAGAAGTACTATGCCCAGCAAAAGTGTCTTTATCAGGCCTAATTTCAATTATAATAAGAGCAAATGGTTATATGGTCTTAAACAGAGGCTGCTGTAGTCACAGAATGGGATGCCCTGGCAGGGTCCAGAAGTACTATGCCCAGCAAAAGTGTCTTTATCAGGCTAATTTCAAATATAATAAGAGCAAATGGTTATATGGTCTTAAACAGAGGCTGCTGTAGTCACAGAATTGGATGCCCTGGCAGGGTCCAGAAGTACTATGCCCAGCAAAAGTGTCTTTATCAGGCTAATTTCAAATATAATAAGAGCAAATGGTTATATGGTCTTAAACAGAGGCTGCTGTAGTCACAGAATGGGATGCCCTGGCAGGGTCCAGAAGTACTATGCCCAGCAAAAGTGTCTTTATCAGGCCTAATTTCAATTAAAATAAGAGCAAATGGTTATATGGTCTTAAACAGAGGCTGCTGTAGTCACAGAATGGGATGCCCTGGCAGGGTCCAGAAGTACTATGCCGAGCAAAAGTGTCTTTATCAGGCAAATTTCAAATATAATAAGAGCAAATGGTTATATGGTCTTAAACAGAGGCTGCTGTAGTCACAGAATGGGATGCCCTGGCAGGGTCCAGAAGTACTATGCCCAGCAAAAGTGTCTTTATCAGGCTAATTTCAAATATAATAAGAGCAAATGGTTATATGGTCTTAAACAGAGGCTGCTGTAGTCACAGAATGGGATGCCCTGGCAGGGTCCAGAAGTACTATGCCCAGCAAAAGTGTCTTTATCAGGCCTAATTTCAATTATAATAAGTGCAAATGGTTATATGGTCTTAAACAGAGGCTGCTGTAGTCACAGAATGGGATGCCCTGGCAGGGTCCAGAAGTACTATGCCGAGCAAAAGTGTCTTTATCAGGCTAATTTCAAATATAATAAGAGCAAATGGTTATATGGTCTTAAACAGAGGCTGCTGTAGTCACAGAATGGGATGCCCTGGCAGGGTCCAGAAGTACTATGCCCAGCAAAAGTGTCTTTATCAGGCCTAATTTCAATTATAATAAGAGCAAATGGTTATATGGTCTTAAACAGAGGCTGCTGTAGTCACAGAATGGGATGCCCTGGCAGGGTCCAGAAGTACTATGCCCAGCAAAAGTGTCTTTATCAGGCTAATTTCAAATATAATAAGAGCAAATGGTTATATGGTCTTAAACAGAGGCTGCTGTAGTCACAGAATGGGATGCCCTGGCAGGGTCCAGAAGTACTATGCCGAGCAAAAGTGTCTTTATCAGGCTAATTTCAAATATAATAAGAGCAAATGGTTATATGGTCTTAAACAGAGGCTGCTGTAGTCACAGAATGGGATGCCCTGGCAGGGTCCAGAAGTACTATGCCGAGCAAAAGTGTCTTTATCAGGCTAATTTCAAATATAATAAGAGCAAATGGTTATATGGTCTTAAACAGAGGCTGCTGTAGTCACAGAATGGGATGCCCTGGCAGGGTCCAGAAGTACTATGCCGAGCAAAAGTGTCTTTATCAGGCTAATTTCAAATATAATAAGAGCAAATGGTTATATGGTCTTAAACAGAGGCTGCTGTAGTCACAGAATGGGATGCCCTGGCAGGGTCCAGAAGTACTATGCCGAGCAAAAGTGTCTTTATCAGGCTAATTTCAAATATAATAAGAGCAAATGGTTATATGGTCTTAAACAGAGGCTGCTGTAGTCACAGAATGGGATGCCCTGGCAGGGTCCAGAAGTACTATGCCCAGCAAAAGTGTCTTTATCAGGCTAATTTCAAATATAATAAGAGCAAATGGTTATATGGTCTTAAACAGAGGCTGCTGTAGTCACAGAATGGGATGCCCTGGCAGGGTCCAGAAGTACTATGCCCAGCAAAAGTGTCTTTATCAGGCTAATTTCAAATATAATAAGAGCAAATGGTTATATGGTCTTAAACAGAGGCTGCTGTAGTCACAGAATGGGATGCCCTGGCAGGGTCCAGAAGTACTATGCCCAGCAAAAGTGTCTTTATCAGGCCTAATTTCAATTATAATAAGAGCAAATGGTTATATGGTCTTAAACAGAGGCTGCTGTAGTCACAGAATGGGATGCCCTGGCAGGGTCCAGAAGTACTATGCCGAGCAAAAGTGTCTTTATCAGGCTAATTTCAAA